>JAOTIX010090604.1:0-12539 GCA_027123715.1 Gaidropsarus macrophthalmus
TGTGTGTGTGTGTGTGTGTGTGTGTGTGTGTGTGTGTGTGTGTGTGTGTGTGTGTGTGTGTGTGTGTATGTGTCTGTCTGTGTGTGTGTGTATGCTTATAGATGTTCAAATCCATGTGTGAGTGTATATGAGGTGAGCAGGCATGTTGCTACCAGCTTGATGTTGCCTTTTGGGGCGGCTGGGCCTGAAGCAATGTAAGACAAGCAAAAGTTTGCGAGCCTCAAGCTGACTAGCCAGGAACACCATTACTATTGGCGCAGGAGGCTGTTGTTGAGAACTTATCAAACATTAAATGGAAACACTACAGTCATTTAATACATTTTTATGATCCACTTTGCCACATATCTTGTTGGGAGCTTTGTGGTTTTGTGGTGGGCCACTTTGAAGATAGGAGTCTGAAGAGGGGAGTGGCTGTCTTGTATAAATGGTTAAAGGTGGGGTCAGAGGTTTATGGCCTTTTAGCCTGCGTGGGGAGGGGAGCTACAATCATACACAACCTCAACCAACCCAACATCTGCCGAGTGAGGCTGATGTTCAACCATAACCAGACCCAAACGACATGGGCGTGGAGCGGCAAGCAATTGAATGAGCAGCTTATGTGTGGAAAAATCGACCAGATTTTGCCTGGTTAGCGTCTTCCCCCTCTGTGTCTGGGTTTTTTCATGTGATGCAAAAACATGGGTTTTTCAAAACCTCATGACTCAACAGTAGACACGCAAGCTTAGTCGGGACAGCTTCCACCCGTTATCAGATGAGGGTGCGACATTCATGTGTGACACTGGTTTAAAAAATAATATGTGTGTGTGTGTGTGTGTGTGTGTGTGTGTGTGTGTGTGTGTGTGTGTGTATGGGGTGTTTGTTTATGTGCATAGCTCAGCTTCAATAATAACACACAATCGCAATTAAGGGGTTAAACGATTTGGAATAACCTATGATTATGTGTTGTGTCTATGATATTTAGGTGTGTTTTAATGGAACATCAGGCATCCGTTTTCGTAAGTATGGTAGGCCTACGCTATTTACATGTTATATGTATTAGTAGTTACACTAGTACTGACTATAAGCTATAAGACACAAGGTAGGATAGATCTTCATATTGTCAATGACTGATCTGGTTGGGTGGAATTCATTGAGGTTATATCATTTGTGGCAACAATCTTTAAACCAAATAATACAATTGTAAAATCCTTCCATGGACTTGGATTCAATCTGGCCGTGATCTCGTGATTAATCTGGTCGAGCGAAACAATCATTGTTATTTTTAATGAATACACTTTAAAAAGCCATTGGTTCTTAAAAAGGATGCAATCGGAGCTGATGAACGCCCATGCGGTCCACACCCATTTATCCTTCTTCTTCCTCGCAGTCATTGTTTTCATGTCTTGCTTGGTAAGGAGAAATATAAATAACCAAAGGGAACTGTCAAACACAGAAGCGTTTCTCACCATATTTAGGATCCGATGGCTTCTCCTCAGAATCCATTCTCATCAAATGTTTCTTTCACGCCGATGATTTGGACTAGACCGTTACCATGGAAATCTCAAGGAAAAAGCATCGAAAACAGCAGCCGAGTCTGATTCGCTGTCCTCCACGGCGTAGACCTGAGGCGTAAATGCCAAAGCGCTGTGCATTCCAATCTACACACAGAGAAGAGACAGCCAATAAGCAGGCGGCTTGGGCAGATTGACAGATTGTTTGGCCAATTAAAACCGCCAAAATGCCCACCACTTCGGCGTCAGAATTGATAACAAAGTCGAAAACCGCACTAATAGCAAACCAGCCAAGACAGTCAGTCTCAGGATATATAAAGCTTGGCCTATAAGGGCGATTGACGGTGAATGATTTACAACAACCCCCCCCAAAATTAGTACAATACTCGTAATAGTAGCCTAACGGTAGCAGTATAACAACGGTATCGGTTTGTATGATGTCATCGCTATAAAGTCAACGATAGGGCAAGGAACATTAATTATCTTCGGAATATGTCATAAAAACTAAAATATTAAGATGTTAGCCTAACAGACAGATAGCTAGATATGTATAAATAATATGAACAATAAACGTCTTCTTTCAATTCCAAAAGTAAAAAAAATATATCTGCAGGAAACAGAGCTTCCTCTTTTATGAAGTGCCCTCTGTGGAATGGTGTGCCACATCTAATCCTGGAGGCTGGCTGATCAAATGGCGGTTGTGATGTATTTTAGTGACACTTTCTTTTCAGAAAACACAATTAACACCTTTTACTGTCAGTCAGTGACGCAGTAATGTTGCACCCATGTCCACTTGAACCTAATATACCAATTCACTCTCCTGCCTGTAGTTAATCAGATAGTTCCATTGCAGCTTTCTAGAAAGCAGGTCATGCTGAAAAGGTTAGCCATTATGCTGACATAGATAATTATGAGGCTGGCTTGTTTTTTTCGTATGACGGATTTCATAATACATGATTGTTTATCCTTCCATATTACCCACAGGGACGGTCCAAAAATACATAATAATGGGATTTGATATTTACAATGATTAACCACCAGAGGGCCCCCAATAAGTGATAATGTTTTCACTGCCATTACCGCCTATAAAGGTCCAAAGAATTTTGTAATGTTTTGCATCCTCAGAAAATAAATACGTATTAACATAACTAGGTATCAAACTAATCTTTCTTTGGGTCAGTGCTTCAGTTTGACATTTCTCAGCTCTCCTATGTGAACCTAAGGTGTAAGTGTGCGTCTCTACTCACACAAGCACACATATTTTCTAAACATCCATAGAAGCTTGTATGCATATTTTGAAAGACATTTGAAACACAAAATAACACTCAAATAACATTTGACGTTCAAATACTCGAATTTATTCATTTAAATCTGAAAAACAATAATACAGAATAACCAAAACAAAACAAAATTGGATTCATTGCTGTTCAACAAGAACAACGGCTCAATACCCAGAAGGTACAACTAACCATATGAATAAGAAAAGAACAGACAATTCAGTTTAGGAAGGCAAGCAACAAACGATACATATGTTCTAAGACATAATATATGACCAAAAGTGTTACTGTTCTGGTGTGTGACTCTGTGCTAGGTCCTGTCCGAGGCTCGACAGGGCCGTACTGGCTCCCTGGAGATCATCGCTGAGGTGACTGCATCGCTCCAGTATTTCTGATAACTCCTGCAGCTTGGCCTGCATGTCGAGGCTGTTGTCCTCATAGACTGTGTACATGTGTTCCTTCATCTGTTGGCAAAACTCGAGCACCTGTGGGGAGACTGATACTGATTTATACAAAGGATTTGATAAAAATTTGATCTTTAAGAAATGTCACTGGAAAACGTTTTGTGAATCATCTTTCAATTGATTAAACCAGGGGACAATTGTACAGAAGGCCTGTGGATGTACATAACGCACAGATGGGAAGAACAAACATACAAAGTGATTGTTAAAATCAGCTTTTCCTTTAAAAACAACAGAGAACAGAGAATTTACCTTCTCTGCTAGAGTTTCTTGAAAACTGTCCATCACCTTCTGATCATTGGCACGGCGGGCATTGATCTTTGCAACCATGTCCTCAACTCTTATGCTGATGTCATCTATCGTTGAACTATATTACACATATGCAATTAAAATATATTATATTCAATGTTTGTAATTATAGCAATAGTCAAGAAAATATAGGGAGCTATACTGCTTGTTTAGTCCACCTCACTTGTTGATGGTGCTACAGGATGGCTGCTCTAGTGAGGACACCTGGTCAGTACCTAAGCCTTCATGCTGACCAGTGGGCAAAGTAAAAGACCACTATAATTAAGGATGGGTACAAAAAAATGACATTACTTAAGGTATTTCAACGCTGTCAACGTCTATGGCCTACTACCTGCATATCTTCATGTCTAGTTTGAAGAGTTGAGTGCGAGGTGGAGGGCGTTTCGTCAAAGGATTCCATTTGTTCAATTTTGAAAAATCTTGTGCCTGGAGAAAATCTTAGATATAATAATATTAGTAATTGCTCCAATGTGCTAGCGATACATTTTACAGATAGAGAGACCTAGCATGCTTGTGCTACGTATGTTAGCTTGACATGGTGCTAGCCACCTCTAAAACAGCTACTATAACAATTAAAATATTACAATATGATATTACCATACAAAAAAAAGGCCAGCATATAATTCGAGATTGTTGATTTGTTCGATGGAAGGAAATGTAATTTCGCATTTACTTCAGCGATATTTTCAATAAGGCTCACGCTAACGATGTGGTGATTTAATGCGCCATTTTTTTTATTCGCGCGCTGATATTTATTACCTGCGGGACATGACTTTGGGTTGAACTCCGCCCACGTTCCTTATAAGGTCAAAGCCCCTCCCACCCATGATGTCTACCGGCGACACGGTGGATTACTTCAGCACCGTGGACAGGCACCACACAGCCTGCCGCTCTTGATGAGATAACAGCAGAGAGTTGAAATACCACCATCATGTTCGGGCAGTGGGCCAGTGGCTAATGCATTTTGTTTCGGACCCGGAAAATGTCTGGTAGGTCATGTGTGGCTGTGATCTTTGGGCCTTATTAGTCAATTTAACTTTTGCCATTGTCTTAAATGTCCTAATGCAATTATTGTTTGACTGTCCAAATATAAAATGTATCACACATTAAAATAAAGTAGGCAATTAGCTATGCATTCTAATTCATCTGAAAGAGGAATTTGACAAAGCACAATATGCTGAACTGTTTCTTTCTAAATTCCAGGTATGGTGCCCCCTTAGTTGATGAATCAAACGGGAAGTAATTTTGCAGAGGATTGCCGTGGAGTATAGTTTGTTGACATGATGGCCAGTTTTAACCACACAGGCAAACGTGGAATGTCATTGCACACTTTGGTTCAAACCGTGGCGCCTCTGTACAAGCAATACAAGCCTGCATCGAGGGATATCATCCAGCTACCAAAATCATTTGTCTACCTCTCGGTGGCCGCTCTGGTTGTTGTCGCTGTGGCTTACGCTATAGTGGGTCATCTGATCAAGGACCTTATGCTCGACATTACAGGTAAAGTGACCTTTTACATGGCGCTAGTTGTTTTGGATTAGCAGAATTCAGAGATCCAGTTGAAGGAAAAGTCTAAACCAATGGAGTGTTCAACAATGATAGCCAGTTGGGGTTACATCATAATGGTAAAAGTACCTCTCACTGCTGCTCTGTTCCCCGCAGACTGTCTGCTGGGTCCTGTCGAGGAAGAGCGCAAGAAAGAGGCGGAGGTGGATGGAGTCGTTCCCAGGCACATTCCCCCCCCTGTAGCCCACTCCCACCCAAATGCCTTCCACGTCTGGGACCAGGACGATGTCATCATCCCCATCCTGTCACACCCAGACGAGGGCCCTCTCGCAAGCCCACTTTTGGCCACCATCCCGTACATCCCCTCGTTTTTCCCCTCCGTGCACGTGACCAGTCCCCCCTACAACCACTCCGTCCGCAGGGAGAGTGAGGCCTGAAACGGACATAGCACAGCGCCTATGGAGACTTCCTGGCTGTTTCTGGGCGAGCCAGTAAACACACACAGGTATTCCCTCGTGAAATGCTTCAAACCAAATTCATTCTTTGCACAAGTTGTTACAGGACGAGTATTTGTAGAGCAAATCTTTTTACGGTTCTTGCTATGCTTTGACTTCCATCTTTAGTTGATTGGTTTGGTTTGGGTATTTAATGGACTTTTGCTCTGAGAGTGTCTGAGGAATAGACTCTTTCTTATCTTGGCAAATAATGAAGGGAAGGGCACCGCTTCGAGCTAAACATTTGGTCATTGGATTGGAACAAATGTATGTCAATGTGTGTGGATTGGTGGCCCCTGGTTGAAGGGTAACCGGGTGAACCACTCATCCATCTAATCCATGACAGACGCAAGCTCCTTGGCTCCAGATCTCTGCCTTGGCATTTCTGTACCCTTTGTCCCTAAGAGATTAGTGATGGTGAGAAGCAGTCCAGAGATGATGATTCATGCAGTATGCTTGAAAAGGGGGGACTTGTGCAATGTTAAATTCAAAGACTCCAAATTATGCTAAAATTGTATTTAATTACTGTAATTTTTGCATATGGGCTATTGGAGCTGTAGCGTCCGGATTATCTTAGAACTTACTTCTTGTTTTAACAAACAGCCGCACAAATGAGAAGTCAGTGTGCTTAAAATCAGACACATTTTTAAGTTACACTGAAACACATTGAAAGCTCGTAAAACTGATGCAACCCATACCAGAGATTTATCCTTGTTATCACAATGTATTTTTTAAGGGATGATTATTCTTTTGACACCATGATGGGGACGTTCAGCTGCTAGGCTAGCCCAGTACTCATGGAGCACGCAATGTCAGGGTTGAATGAGCCATGGAGGGATTAGGGAGAGAAGATTACCCACGCTGCTTAGCGTTTAATACAGCGTACTTTCATATTACTTTTGAGCTAGAGAATTAGATGATCGGACAGCAGCGGGTCGCTCTGCCCAGAATGACCTCATCGGCTGACCTGGGCCCAGAGATTAACTCACAGTAAATTGATGTCAATATAGGATATACGTTATTTTTTATTCTCCACTCTTCCAACCTAGCAATTTGTCAAACAAACCGAGAATGATTTTAAGATTTAAGTTAGTGGAGCGTAATGTTATACAAATCTTAAGATTGGATCTGCCTGAGAAGAGGAGAATAATTTCGGGGTGCAGTCAGGTGCTGTAAGGA
Organism: Gaidropsarus macrophthalmus; assembly: GCA_027123715.1. Lineage (NCBI taxonomy): Eukaryota > Metazoa > Chordata > Actinopteri > Gadiformes > Gaidropsaridae > Gaidropsarus > Gaidropsarus macrophthalmus. The sequence continues at coordinate 6,717 of JAOTIX010090604.1, forward strand.
CACTGGGTTTGTGAATTCTATTTCCTCAGACACCCCAATGCCATCAGCGACACCCACATTCTAGTCAAGAGCTTGTCCTAGCCGGTAAAGTAGGCTAAATGCTGGGCTTTGTAATCACATTAGGGAAAATCAAGGAAAGTAAAACAGAAGCTTTAAGATGTAATACGATGATTTGGATCTCGTCTTATCCACATATGATCAAATTGCGCCTAGCTTGTAATGGCACATCTTGTTGTTGCAACCTATTGTTGCAACATGGTCACATGAATACTTTGTCAAACAAAGTTAGGACTCTACTTATATACTGACATTTGTAGCTCAGTATAGTAAAACTGCATCTATTTCAATGGTCAATCATTTAAATCTAATGCACACTAGGTATGCTGTGACTGAATGGTAACTAGCACAAGCCGCAGTGACCTGACCTTACTCTAAAACCATTTCCACTCTGCCCTGTTTCCAATCAGCGCATCATCACTGGTCTGTTTGGGATAATCCCTTTGGGGAACCAAGGAGCATGGGATTATGGAACTGCCAATTTAGGACGTGCTGTGTCTGGTGGACAGTTGGTCCTAAAAAAATTAAAACGCTGCAATTTCTAGCAGTGTTAAGTGATAATAGTGCACTCATGTTAAGTAGGATCATTTGGGGTTTTTACGATTTCAATGAGTAGAGTTGGTTTATGAGTCACTGATTGGCTGCTGCACAGCAAGCCTGAATCCAAAATACAAGCCCTCTTTTCACTCACTATCTCATAGTATAGCATAAATGTGCTTGTTACAGCCAGGTCACAACATAAAACCACCACATTGCTCTATAAGCTCTTGATTCATCCAAAGACACTTTCTGTTGCATTGGATGCAGCTCAGAGTGGGAGAGAATCTGTCTAGCCACCTGTTCCAATCTAAGCCCAGCGCTTGGTCAGGCCCCATATGACGTTCAGAGACTGTAACCAATCCTTATTGGATCAGGAGAGGAGTTGCAGCTTTTACTGCCAATGATCCCTGCAGGGCCAGGACTTTGGACAAGGAAGCTTGGGATGAAGAAAGTATTATTTACAAGGTAGTCATTGCATTAATCCCATTGTAATTTAATGCTGAAGAGTCCAGCAAACGTGTGTTGAGACCTGCATTTCAAGAAATCTTCAATAAAGTAAAAAAAAAATAATAATAAAAAAAAAAAAAAAAAATGCATGTTGCCCATTTTATTAAAATCGTCCAATTATGAAACGGGAAAAGGGATAGGTGAAGATACATTGAAGCTTTTCACTGTTAGATAGGCTCCGCTCCGCTTCAGGCCTCAACAGTTGGTTCCCTGACCAGAGAAATGTAGTGTTAGCACGACACTCAACATAAGGGGACCTGGTGAGCACTTTTGCATTAATATCATCATTCCCATCAATGTAAAACTTCTATACAGGCTGAATTTGAAGCATTTACCAGATGAATGGCAGACATTAGACGCATGGTAAAGTACATCTTCCATATTTTATTATCAATACATTACATCATTCTAAAAATCAGTTTTAAACAAACAAGTATGCATTAAAAGCACATACACATTTCTAGGATACAGCGATGGCACATTTAGCCATTGATTTAATTCAACTCTAAACACTGTTGACCGAAGTATACGCTTGGACCACTCCAGTGACACGTTGCCATGGCGACGGCTAGTCCAGGTCCCGCCGGGGCAGAACCGTGCGGTAGAGGGAGGTTCCTTTGGCCTGGAAGAAGGTGATGATCATCTTGTTCTCTGTGACCTCGGCGTGGACGAAGCCGCCAAGCGTGGACGCCTGGCCGGTGAAGAACTTAATGGCCTCCTTGGGAACGTGGTGCCAGTGGCGGATGTCCGGGTCCAGGAAGTTCCCGGCGCCGCTCACCACGTAGCCGACGCCCTTTTCTTCGATGTACTGCGAGTCAGTAGGTAGCATAGATGAGGGGGCGGAGGGGTGAATCACAGACTCATCAATATGAAAATAATAAGAATTGCATGCATCATTTAAAACATTTGTTCTGTTTTGCACCACTTGCTTGTTTTTGCACTACTTAACCCTTATTACTATTCATATGTTAAATGTATGCACCAACAACCACAGCAAATTCCTCGTATGTGAAAACTACTTGGCGAATGAAGCAATTCTGATTCTGACAGTGTTCTGCAAAAAATGTTGTGGCTTCAAACTAATCCAAATTATCAAACAACAAATCAACAATTGCACAGGGCAAAACGTTTCTTTTTGTAAGTTAGTCCTCCTCTGTGACAAACGTCTCCGATGACCCGGTCTGAAGATGACCAACCTGCAGGTTGTGGTCGTGGCCACAGAAGTAGGCGGTGGCGTTGTACTTCACCAGCAGGGGGTGGAGCCTCTGCAGCAGGCATTCGGTGGGGCCGTGCTCGGACACGGACCACACCGGGTAGTGGCCGGCCACCAGCAGGAAGTCCGCCTTGGACCGCTTCATCCGCGACTGCAGCCAGGTCAGCTGGCGGTTGGCGTCCACAGCGTGCAGGGGCCCCCTGGGCTTCTCGTCCACAAAGTCGTCAGAGTTTCCGCACAGCATCACCGTGTCCAGCATGATGATGCTCAGGGTCTTGTCCGTGTTCGGGATGCGGAAGTTGAGCTCATAGTAGTAATAAGGGAAGCGCCTGAGAATATGAGAATAGAAACGAGAGAATAGAAACTCAAGGAACATCTTTATACATCTGAAAAGCATTGCAGTCTTTTTTTAGCACAGCTTTAAAAATAAAATAAAAAAGGTACATCTCACCATCGACTTGACTTGCGGCTGTAGTCAATCTGGGCTCTGACATCTCCAGCATGATCATGATTGCCAGCCAGCACATACCAGGGAATGTTGAGAGACTTGGCTGTATACACCGACTCAAATGTGTCCTAGGTATGTATAGAACAATGTTTAGGTCATCATTGCATTTCTTTAAAACAAACAAACAAAAACACACAAACACGCACACTTAATGACCTGAAACCTTGGAGAATCGACACTGTCCACACCAGTGTAGTAGAAGTTATCGCCAAGGGCCAGAACAAAGTCTGCTCCCATTTGCTCTGCTATCTTGCCCATTTCCTTAGAGGTAGCCTTCTCCACAGGGGTGATGTACGGGGGATAGGGCACGCCTCCCCAGTCCCCCACTGCCAGAAACTTGATAGATGACCTATTTTCTGTGGTGAAACGTTATTGGTTTTAATTTTCCAAACAACTGTCCAAATATGCGGTAATACGCAACATAATGAAAATGATCACTTACTGCTAACAGACATTATGTCTTGAAAGATAGTTGGATAACATTGGGCCATGGAGAAGGCAACAAACATGAGCTTTAGCGGTGCAAGTGCCATCTGAAAATGCGAAAACCAAAACAAAATAGCGTAAAACAAACGGTCACGGACGGCTATTAGAAAAATGTAACGTCACCGTCAGTGATTTATAACTGAAAGGAAAAGGATAATGTTCAACTTGTACTCACACTGCGCTCCAACATCCGCTTCCCCTTTAAAAACACAATAAAAAACACGTGCTTTTAAGATCGTTTCGTATTGAAGAGTGACTTGTGATTGGCTGCGGCTCTCTGACACGGTACCGCTCCAACTAATGGAGTCCAATCAACGCACCGACAAAATGTTGCTCTCATCAAAGTCAAAACAAAACTTGTGCTTCAATAGTGATGGAACAAAGTGTGGCACAAACTGAGAGGAAGCTCACTGCAACAGTTTGCACAACGTCGAGCCGTGGGACAGTCCAGCTTCCTCTGTTTATGTCTTTTATCAGCTCTCCCCGGATACAAACAAGGCCAGGCCGACAGGGCATGATTATTACTCACCCTGACTCAGTCTGAAAAATAGAAGGTCCCATCATGTGCTCCACAATATGTCTGTTTCTAGGCTGAACTATTTACACACCAATGCTTGTGGTAGCAATATGTGGTTCTTCTAATTGCAGCAGAATATTTTATTTCATCTTCTGGCATATGAAATAATTACACTTACGTAGGCAGGGTTGAATATAGGCCTGTGGAATTAGACTCCAAAAAGAGCCTAATTTATTTTAATTTAATTTAAATTAAGTGCGGGTACACAGTGGGAGATTTGTGTCCATATCTAAAAACGTCTTGAGAAGCTTCATAGAATGCATAGCACATATTTGCTACTTTGTGCTTTTACCGGGACAATGATAGTTTACAGTAAAAGTACAAGGGGAGTATAGGATATACAAGATAATCACATAAATGTAATTGAACAAACATGTTTCATATTACTTGAATAATCAGTTCATGTTCCACAGAAAAAGGTCTTATTATTTATTTTTCAAAACAAATTACAGCACTTAACTGGCACATAAAACAGAGAGAACATTCGTAGTCAGAACCCACCTCAAGACAGTCGGTGAACCACTGTTGAAGCATTACACAACCTGTAACACAACTGTTGCCCTTTCAAAACAACAAAGGACATATATAAAAAGAAGAAGACAACACAAATAAGAAAAAGGGGCACATTTTACAGGTAAACTTACATTCATTACAGGGAAGATGGTTCGAGGGAAAATTAAATAAAACATCTAATGTTGAGTACAAAGCTGGATTCACATTGTAACATTTTCCATCTGACCTACATGTGCGTTAGGGCTGACAAGACCAACAGCCCACTGGAGGAATAAAAGGAAAAACAACAGCACTGTCAACATTTAAAAAAATAATAATAAACGGAACTGAAGCTAAAATTATTTCCCAGGAAGTAGTGATTGAATCGTTGAGGGTTTTTTTTGTCCAGGCTCTTCTGGAAACAAGCATTGCTCCGTGGCTCCGCATTTAGAGCGTTCCTCAGGGGACGGTGGAGAAGAAGGTGCTGGTCAGATGGGTATAGCATGCCCCCGAGTGCAATTCACGGATAGTTTACGTTCCCGTATCCCTGGTAGGACGCGGTGTTCTGCCCCGCCTGGTCCATATACACACCGTAGCCCTGCTGGGGTTGCCATGACGCCTGGTTCGACCAACCTGCGGTAGACAGTGGACAGGCACAGTGTCAACAGCAGACAAAGAGTACCACCGACACAAGGCTGGGTAACGGTGTGATCCCCATTGTTATGATTGTGTCAAGGCCAAGGTCAAATGTATTTGCGTAGCACATTTATCACACATCTGCCAACGTTGCCCAAAGGCAATGAAATAGAACAGTAATAAAATGTACTAAAATAGAAACACAGTAAAAACATAATACAATATAAAATACAATAAAGCAAAGCTTTTAACACTTTTTTACAAAAGTGCAACTCGGCTTAATTTTTAAAAGGCCAGCGCAATAAAATGGGTGTTCAATGACGATTTAAGAAGATTTGCAGAGGCAGCAGTTCTAATATTTAATGGAAGACTACAGAGAACGCCCTGTCACCTCGAGTTTTTGGTACGTTAAGAAGCAATTGACTTGGCTTCTTTTGTGATGAATATGTTCACCACACACCATGTATCGTGCCCCCCATATGCAGCGAGGACACGCAGGAGTCCGCCCCTCACTCACCGTAGTTGTAGCTCTGTCCTCCGGTCACGGAGCTGGGGTAGGCTGTGCTGTACATGGAGTAGTCGGCCTGGCCCTGGCCCGTGGGCGCCGCGCCCGGCGGTGCCATCTGGGTCAGCTGCTTCTTCTTCTCCTCGCCGTAGCCGTAGCTGTAGGGGCTCTGCTGGTCGGCGGGCGGGGGCATGGAGTGGTAGCTGGTGGCGTCCGCACTACCGGGTGGGGCGGCGGCGGCGGTGGCGGTGGTGGTGGTGGTGCTGGGGGCGGCAGCGGCGGCGACGGTGGGCGTGGTCGGG
>JAOTIX010092169.1:0-10501 GCA_027123715.1 Gaidropsarus macrophthalmus
TCTTGACCCCTGCCGAACCCCTGAGAGTGCCTCAACGAACCCCTGGGGTTCGATCGAACCCAGGTTAAGAATCACTGCTCTAAAACTAAACACAAGATGATAATAATGAGGAATATAACCGTACATATTCACTTAAATCAAACAAAAATCTTTTTTTTGTTCATTATAATTATTGCTAGTTCATACCTGAGTACAAATATATACCATACATTATGCATTACTCTTTAATGAACTGAATTCATCCCAACCTCCTTGTGTACATCCACCCCCCATACATTGGGGTTGGCTGGGAAAGGGGTCTCACCCGGTAGTATTTGAGCCAATTCCACCACCAATCATCATGTTCACACTCAGATACTGCATAGCTTTATGTCATTGACATTTTTCTTATTTTTCATTTTATTGTTGCCCCAGGGTGATGCAGCAACCTATAAAATAGAGGCTATTTAATAGGCAAAGTCTGTTATGTGATGTTGTTGGGGGCTTGATGTAATCATTCAAAATACAGATATGCTGACATTATTAGTAAATAGGTATTAGGGTTAGTGCTTGTATTTTTGTATCCAAAGGCGCCCCTATGGATAGATAGGACCCTAGTATTTTCCCAAACCGCTAATGTCATGGCTGCCTGATCAAAGCCAAAGCAGTTAAGCTATCACAAATTATACTCTGAACCTAAACCTGACGTTGAGCACGGACCTGCAGTCGACTAAGCCATAGTCTGACTTTAAATAGCATTATTAAAAAAAATGGTCATAAGGAAAAAACATATTATTAACATGTTAACGGAGAACAGCTGAATATGTGAATATGCTTTGTATTAAAATGGTCGTGAAATGCCCTCCATCACACATCCCTGTGAAGAGCGTTCACTCAGATGGGTAAAATATGTAGCACTCTGCCTCTCCCTGCTGCAAGGGATAGGGAATCAATTATTGATCATATTTACAGTGTTTGATTGACGACGGCTTTCTAAGCGTGCTGTGAACGTGCGCTATTCAGTCTCTCAGAGACCTTCTGAAATTGAAAACGGTTGTTCCAGACCTATAAATCTGTTCAGCGCTGGGTTGCGCTAGATCAAGTCGGGCTTCAGGTTTCAATTTAGGATTTCAAGTGCTGAGCTTCGTTCTGGAACAGGGCCCGGTACTTGTGTTGCGTCTCAAATTAGAAAAAGGAGAGGACAAAGAGAGCTCCATTTAGCTAGCGGGAGCAGAAGGACAGGTTACTCACTGTAGTTTGGGGTTGGTCTTAAGCCCTGGGACCAGATGGAACAATACAGGCTTCTGGCTGAGTGCAACAACACGCTACTCAGTGTGAGTGTGTTTGTGTGTGTGTGCATGACTATATTTGAAGTTTTTCTTGAAGGACAGCGATTTCGAAAAACACATTTTACGTGATGGTGTTCAAGTGCACGCGTGATGTGTGTACACATGTGTGTGCTGAGATGTTACTACAATGTCCTTTCAGATCCCAAGGTTCCTTGTTATCTTGTCACTGCTGCTGAAGATGTAATGTCTGCCAGAGACATCTTATAATAACTTTCTCATTATTAGCGCGTTTCAAGAGGGTTTGTGAGGATTTTTAGAAACTCCAGATTTTGGAGAGACTCCTTTGTGCCTTCCTTCATTCCTTCTTCACTTGCCTTCTCCATTTATTCATGTTTTCACTGCAACATGCCATCGTACCTCTCACTCTCGCTATCTCTTCCTAAAAACCTCTCACCGGAATGTATTAATGCAATTTACATATTGACATAATACTTATTACCTTATGGTGCCATCCTCCTTAATTCAAATATCCTAAGTGCGTGCTCGGTCATCTGTGTGATTCAACCTGACAACTTTGAATGAGAGTTTGCTTTTTTGAATTGCTCCCAAGGTCTCTAAAGCACATATACGGGGCTCTCTGGAAACTAAGATTCATGCCAAGCCTTAATGAGCTTTGCTGCTATTCTTACACGAGCGGTGACTCGCATATATGGCCAGCGTTTCAGATCCACTCCTTAAAATGTCAGGCGTTGAGACAGATTCACTTGGCCAGCAGCTGCCCATCTCTTCAAAGTGCATCTAGAACATCTTCCAAATGTTCTCATTAAAGAAGTCTTATGCTCAAATTAGCCTAGGCTCGCATCATATACTTTATTAGAATCGGATTAGGACTTGAGTCGTCCGATTGAAGCCATAATGTTGTACCAACAATCGGAGGACCAGGATGTACCCGAGACCAGCACTGGCACCACAAAATGGCTGCGAAGACGATGACCTCCATCGTCTATCTGGGCTTTCTGTATTTTTTGCCCCTGCTGTGCTGCTTACGGCCGTGGTTTTCATACTGTGTGTAAAGCTCAAATATATGTCAGATCAGGGGACCTATTGGGTTGCTGGATTGGCCACAATTACATTGCTAAAAAAAACTGCTTGGCTTGTTTGTTTTCAAAGACTGATAAGGTCAACTACTACTGTGCGGACTAACAATATGCAATATGTGGTTACCTAGCACACTCAAATGAGAGACAAAGTTGGACTGGCTTGCATTAAATGACTAGCATAACTTTTTATTGGTTGATATGCTGACCTGCTGTCTGCTGATTAAGCATTGAAACGAAACACAATTCCTCTACTTTTTGAAGGGGAATTTGAGGGCCAGCAGCCCCAAAAATAGTGAACCTGAAAGCATTGTTTGAAGGCAGGGTCAGAGGGTTTGGCACTCCATAATGATGGGAAAACTAAATAAATCTCACACCGTCACAGAGTGGATGGCCACAGAAATCAAGCTAACCATATAAAGGAAACCATATCTGACTGATTGAATGTGAAAGACTTGCTCGAGAGATACATGTTTCAATGTTATTTCCAGTGAGCGATTTTGAAGCAGCCGAGAGTGGCAATAAAATGGATTTTAAGTCTTTTAAAGGCCTTGTACCTAATAAGGAGAACACTGTGTGTAATGTCATCAACTTCATGAAACTGAAAGTCGTATTTATCCAAAGCAACACTGATACGTGACACTGTTTTTGAAACAGTTGCAAGACATTTTGACAAAAGTTTTAAATCGTATAAATAACCAAATGTATTAAAAAGGCAACCAAAAATAACATTAAATATGGTTATATTGATAAACTATGTATATCCTGTAATCATAATTATCCTTCTTCAAACCAACTTAACTAATTTATCTGTTTATATAAATATGTCCGTAAGAGTAAGGAACATATAACTCCATGTTATATGTTCAATTGCTGCAGGAAAGATTTGAGTTGTTAACAGAGAGAGATTTCTGAAATGTACTCCATAAAGCATCCCTCATTCCTTCTTCCTCCCCTTTCCAAGGTTATTTGCGATTGAGAACTATTCCATTCACATATATGTGATTGACCGGTAAGCTGGATTCTGTGAACCAAAGAGGACTCGCCCACTTTCTGGTAATGGTCAGAAATCACCCGGCAGCGGTCGGAAATCTAAATTGTCTCACACAGAGGAAGGCACAGTCAACCAGAAAATATATTCTATGAACATTTAAATCACTAATATCTGAAAGACAGCTCTGCCATTTCTGCCATATATCAGAAATGGCAGATCAGACACAAATTGTAGCTCTCACCAACAACCATCTATGACAAAAGTGTTATATTTGGGTTTTTTTTTCGTATCAGAGAACGTGGATGTATAAACTCCATGGTGGCTTTTTCACACAAACATTACAATGTCAAAAATACTGATATATTCTGATTAATACTGCATTGAAAAAACTCTTCATTGCAATTTAACGTAGTGCTATTTCCACAAACTGCGCTCCACCCAATTTATACAGATATGCGTTCTGAGTGGGCCTCCCCCTTATTTATCCACTATGAACAGAATAGTGGATAATGCAGGATAATGTTGCCCTTCTCAGGGGAGGAGGGATGGTCAACGTGTCAAGACCACCACCGCTGTTCACAGAGGAGGGACCCCCCCACTTCTCTCCCCTCCTCCCCCACCTCTCATCTGTATAGCTGAGAGTCTCCCGGAGAGAACCAGGAGAGGAAGATGGGCCCAAGGCATTTTAATCACATGGAGGTGGACAAGCTGGGGCTGGGGGGTGGTCGTAGGTCACACATTGGACCGTGTTATCACTGGCAGCGCCACGTGGTGGCCAGGGTTGGCCAGGGTTTGCCATGGCCACCAATGGGCAAACTTCAGCCACCCCTATGACCGGAATGATACTTCGCGCCTTATGGATGCATTTTACTGCAACACATACAAGCTTTGGGAGCGGGTGGGAAATCACCCCCCCCTCCATCATGGTCCCAGCCTGGCCACCCATATAAAAATATTCACTGTGTTATCCTAGGCTCATGCTGGCAGTCCCCCGCTGAGGCCTGCTGGTCATCGCCTCCGGGTGGGAGGTGTTACAGAACTCAGGAGCTCCTTACTGAAGGGGTAGCCCTGTAGGAGATACCCGGGTATATATAACGTAAAACTACACAAGCATGTGTAGATTCAGTAGTGGAGCAAATCCTGCCATTAATGTCTGATTTGCCGAACGTTTTGTTTTTGCTTTACGTTTGCAGCATTGTGTACATTGTCTTTGCATATTTAATGTAGTTTACTGTTCTTTTCTTTTTGTATCTTTTATCAAATGTATTGTGTTTTTTTTTCTTTTATCAAATTAACAGCAGATCGTTGTGGGGGAATTAAAAGAGGAGTAAATTAGTCAAAGATATTGAAATGTCTGTAGTTTTGTGTGCGTGTTATCGTGAGTCTGCATTGTGTTTCTAATGTGTTTCTAATGTGATTATGTACATTTGGATCTGTATGTGTGTATTCTTACACATACTGTATCTTGTGTAGTTACCTCAAATATCTCCCTATTCCTTTCATTTGTTCCTGTACATGCCAGTGTGTTAATGCATAGAACTGTCATCAATGCAAATGTGTGTGTAAGTGTGTGTGTGTGTGTGTGTGTGTGTGTGTGTGTGTGTGTGTGTGTGTAGATATGCGTACTTGTACATGTGTGTGTTTCTGTGTGTCTGCACACGTGTGGATGTGTGTACATGTAGGGTGTGTGTAGATGTGTGTGTACGATGTGTGTGTGCTATCCGCTGGGCTCTATCATCGACAGAGGAGCTAACAATCTGGGTTAAAGATCCTTGCCTGATGCCGATCGATCGTCTACACGCCAATACGGACCCTGCTTTCATAATTAATGAGAAAATCTCTATGATGAATGTGGTCCGCCAGCTTCCTGTGTGATCCATTAACGCTGCTTTACGCTGTGCTGTAGCTCTGTTGGACTGGTGACAGCCCCCCCCCCCCCCCAACCCTAACCCTAACCCTAACCCCACACACACTCACACACACACACACACACACACACACACAATCAAGGTGGTGTGAGGTACAGTCAAAAGGCAGGGATTCCCACTCCAAGACAACTGAGTCTGACATACGAATGGCTGGCCGCGTTGGACGTCTGTGTGTTTGTGTAATTTGAATGTCAGACTTCCATTCAGAAACCTCTCCGGTTCTTCCACTTTTGGATTCACATGATGTGGATTTGGTCACAATGTCTAATGACCGCAGTGTACTCATAGGGCTGCTGGTTAACACCATTACGTCACACTGCTGGAGTCTGCAATCAGGATCCGGGGCAGAATCATAGGTCTTTGGATTCTCCAGGCAGTGGATTCTTCAGGAAGTTCTCTCTCTCTATCTCTCTCTCTCTCTCTCTCTCTCTCTCTCTCTCTCTCTCTCTCTCTCTCTATCTCCCTCCCTTACTCTTTTTCTCTCTCTCTCTCTCTCTCTCTCTCTCTCTCTCTCTCTCTCTCTCTCTCTCTTTTTGGACAGACAGCCCAGTAAATGCGTCCTATCAGGGTTCGCTCTTCAACACACGTCTATCCTGTCAAACTTTGTTTTATCATAATCACTGTGAACTACCCCAGGGACGAGAGAGGGGTGGCAAGGGGAGGGAGAGTAAAAGAGAGAGTGAGCGAGGGATATATATAGAGAGGAGGGAGAGACAAAGTGAAAGTGCACAAGAGAAAAGAAAAAGAGTAAGAAAGAAGGAGACAGAAAGCGATAGAGTGAAAGAATTTGAAAGAAAGATGAGGAGAGCGCGCCCGGAGATCGGAGACGCCCCGGAGTGATCCAAGCGGTAGAATTGAAACTGGCATTTGATGGAGCGCTGGCGAAAGTGAAAGTGAAAGCGAGGGGCGAAGAGGTGCGAAAAGAAAGGCAAGAAGGGTGACAGATGAAATGAGGAGAGGGAAAGCGAGAGATAGAGAGCGGAAACCCAGGGCCAAGGGGCAGGGGTAGTAGGTCTGGTCCCAGAGCACATAGTGGAGGAGGTCTGAGTGGGACCCCTCACAAGGGGATCTGCCATGCCAACATCTCATACCTCACACGGCCACAAGGCCATGTAACGTAGCTCCACACTGCGATGCACGTGTGACTTTGAATTGTCTCATATCCAAACATCATCTCTATTCAAATTTCATCGCAAGGTGACACTGGTCACATCCATGTTTACATTAACATTCAGTCGTTGAGCAGACGCTTCCATCCGAAGCGAGGCTTGGAGCAATCGAAGCGTACTGTCAATAGTGTATGGGGAAAAAAAGTTGATAATTGGACTCAGAAATATGTGTTTGTTGTGTCTGGATCTGTTCCCTCTTTCAACTTGCTTAGCACGTCTCACTTGACCTCATTGGGTACAAATATGACCATTAAATCAGCAATTAGCTAACTATCAAGAGAGAGAGAGGGTGGGAGGGAGGGAGAGGAAGGGAATGAGCAGAAGTGTGAAAGAGAGACAGCGAGAGATTCCCGTCGAGGGTGGCGTGGAGGGGGAGCCCGGAGAGACGGTCGGATGCTATAGGAAGGGTCCGGCCTACAGCGATGCCACGCTGATGAGGGCTCCATGTTCCCACCACAGCAGATGGTCCGTGAGTCTCTCGGGGGCCAGCGCTTATCAGCCAGGGATGGCGCCAGTCCTTCGGCGGGCCAAACACACCACATGGTCCGGACAAACAGAGGGAGGGAGGACCTAATCCCGGTGGGTGGGGTGGCGGCCTAGGGAACTAACATCCACAGCCCACCGAAGGCTCACGGTCGTATGTACACAGGCCTCATGCGCAAGGCGAGGCCGCGGGTCCAATGCTGCTCTATTATTTCTGGGTTCAGTACGGTACGTGTGTGTTTCTGTGTGTCTTTGTACGTGTGTGTGTGTGTGAGTGTCGATTCTAAAATATCCATCTTCCCGTTTCATTGTACGTTTGACATGTGGCTATTTTACATTCACCATTTAAGTTGTGGCCATGACTTTTTATTGCATTGTAATGCCCCTTGACTGTTAAAAGTGCTATCCCAGAGTTTTAAGAGCAATTATTTAAGGATAATTTGTTAGCAATGGCACTACCAGCCATCAGCTCTAAGTGAGTGAAATGCTCTGTGAGAATACATATTGGTAGCGAGTTGACCCATCAGGCTCTGCATGAGCCAATGGGGAGGAATTCCTCTCATTGGCTCACGCAGTTTGCCAATCACTTTCTCCCCTCCTTTTTCCTCCCCTGGGCCTCAATCTCCTCCCAAGCCGTAGTTCTCCTTCCCACCGAGGAATTGAACCCCATGTTTACCATCATAAAAGATGGATGTGCATTCCTCAGAGTGGAAATACGTTGATACCTCTATGTTTGACGTGCACCGTGCACCGCACAATAATTCACTCATGTTAAGAGGTGGACGTTAGTCGTGGTTACCTGCTCCGAGTTTCAATGCCCCTGGGGACCAAAGTTTCAGGAGGAAAATGAGGAATTTGGTGATGGCACACTGTAGATGGTACCCAAGATTAATGTCAAATGAATTACTTTTGCATACATTTCACCCAACATATTCTTTTGCGTCTTGCCCCTTTCCAACACATACTAGATAACCTTTCATACACGGATCTGGGTCCAGAACGGCATCATGCAGCACAGTAGGGACATTGACCATATAAAATGTAGTGAAACCTATTTAAAATGTGTACTCTATATGGGGAAGCTAAGTAGTCCTATGTTATACAATGTTACATACATTGTAGAACTTTCTTCATTTGTTTATATCTACTCTGCCCTCTGTCACAACAAATCACAACTCAATAATTCATGTTTGTTGATCGGACCAATGTTTGTTTGTTTTTTTCCTATCGACCAAAGGACTTAATCAATATTCTCTTATCATCCTGCAATCTTTACCAGCTTCTCAGGCCCAATTCATAATCTGCTGCTAATGGTAGATAAGTGAAACCTGGGACGCTGCTTTGATGGATTGTGCAGGCCTACATATATCTGGGCTAATGTGTAGCTTTCCTCTAATTATCTAATAACAAATTAATGAACCTTGGGGAAGTGACTGGTTCTGAAGTATTTGCATGCATCTCTACTGTGTTGGTGTTGCAGCCTGCATACGTACCAGCTTGCACGTACCAGTGTATGCGTGTGTGTGTGTGTGTGTGTGTGTGTGTGTGTGCGTCTATAGTAGTCATTTCCGAAGGGTCTTAGTCCAAAGGTTACGGAGGTGCACAGTCGTTAATCAAGCCAGAACAAGGCACTTCATCAACTTGACTGACGGTTCCGGTTTGTGTGTGTGTGTGTGTGTGTGTGTTTGTGTGTGTGTGTGCATGCATGCGTATATCCCTTTATAGACTTTTGTATGTTGTTGATTTTTTCGTGTGCTTGAATGTGTTTCCGTAAAATTTTAGATTACACACCTGCCATGTGTGAGCATCAAGGGCCTGCATTACAGCTGACATCTGGCACAGCTTCTCCCTCTTCAAGCACTGTACAGTGTATATATGGAGCGAGAGAGAGAGAGAGAGAGAGAGCGAGAGAGAGAGAGAACACGCAACAGATGAGGATGGTGTGATGACATTTACCAAAGGTCGGATTCAGACCAGAGACTTTTGCACGTAGAAAGAGAAAGACAGAACCAAATGTATTGTTCCATCGGTGACAGACAAGGCACACATATTCTCTGTCCTGCAGCCTGCCTTCGTGGCTACAGGGATATTTAAGAATTAAGGTCTTCCAGTTGTATCGTACCTGTCGCAGCGTAAATAGCAGCAGGGGTCTCTTCAACTTGAAATATGCAAAGAAGAAAACAAACACCCGAAAAAAAAATCCCCGTGCTAGGATTAAAGTCTAAAGTGCATCAAGAAATTACTTAGCGTAGCAACAACAAACATTTAACTTAGCAGCAGCAGGCTGGAAGATATTTTTTTGACTCTTTTCCCTTCGCTTGAGTTCTATTTTGTATTCATGGCCGCTCCACTCAACAGTTCTGCTGAACTATTTCCTCACTGTTCCAGAGGAACGTACGGAGGAAAATCAATGAGCGGCAGCCACAGGGACCACTTCGACAAAGCGTCGCTCATGCGGGCTTAAAGATTTAAACTTCAACTTTGAAAACTTTTAAATTAATAAATAACTGCACTTTTTGGAACTGTAGCAACCATGTGGTTAAATAAAGTAAGATGGAAGGATTTTAAATGAGAAACTGAAAATGAATTCCTGTTGTTATAAGAAAATAGCCCAGACCACAAGCCTCAGTGATGTGGATGTGCACTCTTGCAAGTGCAGGTCGATTACACCAGTAAGTTTGTGTGTGTGTTCATATTATAAGATACATTTCCTGAAGATACACATTATGCTATGAGTCACTCTTCCCGATCATACAAACCAGACACATCTAGTTCCACAGGTATATGTTTTACTCTCAGGGCCAAACTATAAGCTATGGCCATGTACAAGCATGAGACAGGTTATAGGGATGTACAATATTCTGTTCTCAGAGGCCGGAGACTGACCTTAATCACGTACAGAATGACTCTACACATGGAGGCGAGGGAGCCGCGTATGTCCAGATAAGGAAGGAAAAACTGTGGACGGCTTACATCAAGAAGGAGGTAAGGACATATGGGTGATAGACGTGTAGAACATATCGGGCCCAGTCGGGGGAGGAATAGTTAGGTATTCTGGAAGTAGGTCATAATGGGGTCACCAGTAGCTCAGGGGGTAGAGCATGCAAGGCAACAGCCAGCATGTCAGGAACAGGTAACAGGTTCGATCCCCGGCTCCTCCTAGCTGAGTGTTGAGGTGTCCCTGAACAAGACACCTAACCCCTACCTGTTCCCGATGTGCTGACTGTTGCCTTGCTTGGTTGACCCGCTCTTGGTGTGTGTGAATGACAAAATGTCTGCTAAATGCCCTGAATGTACCGGTAAATGTACGTTTTGCAAACCAACTCCGTCTTAACTAACTTTCAGCTTTCTCAATTGCGACGTCCACATGAACAATAGTCTCGGCACGGGACTTAACAGAACGTCACAGAACTATTTTGCAATCTTTCTTATAAATGTGGCTGAACAGTGCAAGGATCTCACTCGCATTTGAAAACACTGACATATTTTTTTTTATTTCACTCAATACATTAGCGGTCGCTTTAAAATGAGCTGAGCGATGAAACATTAGTGGTGGCTTTAA
>JAOTIX010092465.1:0-12497 GCA_027123715.1 Gaidropsarus macrophthalmus
GGGAAGTGTCCCTTGACTATTAGAATTTCTCATTTTGTAGGTCTGTGGAGAGTCCTTTAAAGTGAGTTACTACCACATCACATGCAATTCACTCTGGTATTGAATTGATTAGTGGTGTGTTCAGCTCTGGTGTGTGTGCGTGTGTGCACGCACGTGTGTGTGTGTGTGTGTGTGTGTGTGTGTGTGTGCATGGTTGCCTGTGTGTGTGTGTGTTTACGTGTAGATTTGTGTCGTGGTTCCCTCTTGGTTAGTTTGAATAAGACTGGGACATGCAAGCCTGTGTGTATTTATATCAAGCCCTTGCCAGGGATCTATTCGAAGGAACTAATTAATAATACATGTATGCTTCCAAAGCAAGCTAAACGATATACAAGCAGACCTATTACAGTAAATAAATAATGGACATCAACGTCGCGGAGTAGAAATAGACCTGGAGGCTGTACATCAATCAAGGCTGAGTTACAAGGCGAGGATACAAAAAGGAATGTCAATATTTGTTTTTAGCTGATCCATAATTCTCCTGGCATAGTACTCTCTTGTCTGTGTGTGTGCGTGTGTGTGTGTGTGTGTGTGTGTGTGTGTGTGTGTGTATCCAAGCTGATCCCTGCTCCAACTCAAGGAGCAATGTCTCCATAAGTCTCCTACACTCCTCTGGTTCAGCCAGCTGTGACGCTCTCTCACGGCACCCTGGTGTGCCATGAGAGAGCGTCAGGTTTGCCTGACGCTGAAATGATCCAATCTCACTTAATTAGTAAAATAGTACAAAAAAAATTTATAGTAGTAACACTTTTAGTTGGTGGTGTGCCACAAGATGTTTTCATCGTAGAAATAAATGTGTGGCTCAAAACTGTTGGAGAAACACTGCTCTGCAGGTACACTCTTGTTAATAGTAGAATATTTTTATAACACCTTTTCGTCAAAGTAATGTAGGAAAGGGATTCCATAATGACGGTGAAAAGATGAATTTAAAGGGCAACAAATGAAGACCCTAAGGCCGGGGTATACTTCTCCGTACTCCGTTTACGTAATCCTTGTCCGTTACCACGGAGACGCCTCGAGCCTTCGAAGTTCTCCGTCTGCAAAATAAACGGGTTAAAGTAAACAGGTTGACGTTCACAGTCGCTTGATGCGTGCATACAGCAGATTGTCATTAAAAAGGGATAAAAAATGATAATTAAAAATGAAACGCTTTAAATGTAAATAACAAACTATTTCCAAAGTAATGCAATTTGCCAGTAGTAGTCAAACCGGAAAAGTTATTCTGGATATGACGTTGTTAGAGGACCAATCACAGCCCTCGCCGTCTCCGTTTTCCCTCGTTAAAAAATATCGGATGCGCCCAGAGAGTACGGAGAGGGTCTCCGAACTACGGAGAGGGCTCTCCGTGTCCGCGTACAGCCCTTTACCGAAGAGTGTGAACCGGGCTCAAGGCTCAAGGCTAGAGGAACCGATGCACCGATGCAGTGATGGTCCGCTCCTCCCTGCAGTCTGTCCCAGGAGCTCAGCAGCCCCGACCAGAGGGCCGAGCTGAGAGCCCAGACCAGAGCCGTGCACTGGGACATCCCCCGCTTCCCCGGAGGGGCCCAGCTCTCCGCACTCTTTAAGGTGACTGACCACTCGCACTGCACACACACACACACACATACACATACACACACACACACCTGGCAGCCCACACTCGGCCCACTACCCGCCATTACACCCACCACCACGCCCGCACCGTCAGGCAGCGTCCTGAAGGAAGCAGGGCATTCATTTCGCAGTGGACGTAGGAACACTTGTGGGCTCCAGGCTGTAGGCAGCCCCCGAAGCCGTGGCGGGTACAATAGCATAACTCCTTGAAAACGTGTTGAAATGAGGGGTTTACCGGTAATGTCACGCGTGTAAGGGGGTTCTGCTTATCTAAGACACACTTGGAGTAACTGGCTGAATGCGTTCATCAGCTGTAGTCTCATGGTACACTTGAAAAGGTTTGTTGATCCTGTTGACATATCCGCCTATGATAGGAAAGTCGTACTGAATTTGAATTGCATGATTGAACGGTATGACTGTAATGCCCTTCATTGATGAGGTTGTATTCTGGCAATCTGTTTCTTCAGAGGCTTGACTGTGTTGTTTGGAAATATAAACTTGTTTTTGTTGCTACTATAGTTCCTGTAGAGTTGCTTCATAGTGATTTGAGACACGACATACACTGACCATGAAGTGGTGAATGTGTGCTACAAACAGTGAATATATGGATATGATATTAAGGGTAATTAAGGGTTAACTTGAAGCAGCAGCACAAAAATACATTTCCATTTCATGTTCCATTTCAATGTCACGTCGTTTCAGTCCATCGATTTCCTGTGCAGCTGAATGAGGCTTCAGCACTCTGGACTTTGAGGAAGTGCAAACTAGACAACACCATGAGGGGCGGGCTGTCAACTCAGAGTTGTAGGCTCTTTTCAAGTCTGAGTTTATGAGCGGACTGTGATGTGTATTAAAATATACTGTTTAGTAGGTGTGATGTGTGACGGTCATTTAAAATAAGTGCTGTGCATTTTGTAGAGCAAGACTTGGGGAAGTTTTTAGAAAATGTAAAACACTTTTCTACTCTTCAAGTTAGTCTTGTTGTATTTTGTGAAATAACACATAAATGCGCTGTGTGCTTTCTGTCTGTCCAATGTTTTTGCTCTTTCTTCCATTTGTTCTCGTCCCCAGTTGGAGGTCCCAGGCCTCAGCTCAGCCTCCATGATGGAGGTGGGCCCGGTGGGGCTGAGCTTTGAGTTGCCGAAGTACACCTGCACCGGGCTGCAGGTCCGCTTCCTCCGCCTGACCCCAGTTCAGCCCGGCGCGTCGCAGCGCTGGGTCCGCTACGTCACCCACTCAGACTCTTACACCATCAGGATATGAAGAAATATCAGGGTTGTTTTTAACCCTCATCAGCAGCTTTCTGTCAACCACTTGTATTTGGCTTGTATTTTGGTTTGAGTCTCATGGTTCCCATCCATTTGGGTCTATATCAATGGCTAGAAGTCAGACATGAGAGCCATGATATTACACAAACATTGCTTGTTGAAGCTTGAAGTAATTTAAATATTTATTTAATAAAATAAAAAATAGAAATCATTCAAGCTCCATGGGTCCCCATAAAAACCGTCACCTATTGTCTGTCTGTATGTAACTGACCATGTATTTGTAAATAAATGTGTCAATGTGACTTTAGCCAACCCAAATAGACATACAATAGCATCACTCGGGAGAACAGCTTGTAAAAATACACAAATCGACCACACATGCTGCGGTCACTTGCACGATTTTCATCCCATTTTGTTTGTTCTTTGCACATACACAACAATGAAATAGTTTGCATGCAGTATTAACATTATCTTGTGTACAGTAGCAGCTCGCCAAGGCGACCAGTCCTCGCGCGAGGCGAGCTGCTACTGTACACAACAAGACACGCGCACGAACTCCAGTTCCTGTCTTTGCGGAAGCGAACGAGGACAAGGCGGCGCTGAACGCAATTAGCATATTAAACCAGCGGTCGGGTGGATGTGCACAGATGTTAAAGGACAACGCGGTTGGAAAAAGAAAGCAGTTTTAAGAGCAAGCAGCGGGCTAATTTCTGGGTTATTCGAGAACTACGCCTGCCGTGGAGATGGGGGATAAGGCGGGCACCAGGTAGGCTGAACGCGGCTAACGCGGAGTCTCACGCACTTTGCTATTGCTAGCAACGTTGCAGGGAGTGTAGCGTTAATTACGCCTTTCTATACGTTTTAGACGAGTGAGTTACTCGTATGGCGATATTTAAGGAAACGAGAGTGCTGGAATGCCTAAGTGTAAGGCTGTTTGTCCCCTTAATGCCCGTGATCCCTCACCAACGGTTCTGGGTGGGGTTAGCTGACAACCAACTAGCTACACGGCTGTGTGGACAAACGCACACTATCACTAGTTTGCTTAGAAATGTTGTGGTTTTAATGTGTGCTTTCAGAAAGACTCCATGGATAGAAACATGGGGTTTCCTTTGCATCAGTGTTTCGTCTTTAAATGCGCTGTGTATTTGTGATGCGTGCGTAACGTTATTGTTAGACGCCACTAGTTTGATGTGTTTTATGTGTCCAAAGATTGGCCATTGATACTCAATAGACATGCTGTGAGATGCAACTCTGGCCGTTTTTTTGTTCATATCTTGTCACGTTGGATTTGCATCCATTTTACCCTTTCTGAGGTTTGGAATTCCCTCTTTACCCGAACATCCTCGCATTCCCGCCCGTCATGTTTGACTGCTGCTTTATATGTCCGATGCAACGTTAATAACAATGTACTTCATGTGTTGCAATGACTGAGACATGAATTAAAAGGATGGTGCTCTAAATAATAGGACCTTTTTATTCCATACATCACGATGACGTCTCTTTGACGTCCAGTGTCGCCGTCATCTGCCCCGCGAGGCTAATTCAGTGGAGACGCATGCTTAATGTAAACAAATAACAAATCGTCCACGTCCGACGGTCATTGACTTCCTGCTGGTGACATGCAAAATATCCACTTCATGTACCTATTAGATTTTTTAACGTGAGATGTAACCGTGCAATTCTTATTTCTAATGAATATGGCCTGCGACTTGACGTTGTGTTTGTGAAGGTAATCCCTGATAATCGACCTCAAATCTTCTAATGGACGAACAGAATAGAAGGCTTTCTACACTACAACTGGTTTACACACGACACGACAGGACTGTTATACTAATGCCTATAACGTGGTCGTAATTGTATGGTCATGACCACAATAATAATAATCTATTATTCACAATTGCAATTAATAGTATTCCCATTGTTGTGCATACTTAATGTGCGTTCTGGCTAAGCTTTGCTTACCACTATATCTTTATGATTGGCCTGCATTCCCTTCTGCTACTGGAAACGTAAGCATTCCCAATATTTTTTTCTGTGATTCCAAAGGAGAGAAACCTTTCTCTATGAAATGTATTGTTGTGTTGAGATTCACTGTAGTGTTTGGTAATGACACCCACATGTCTGCAGATGGTTGTCAGTTTTGAATAGAGTGGGAAAGGTACAAAGGATGACATTAGCCATCTTCACTGTTTCCACAGAGCTGTATTAGAATGCATAATATCCCTAGCACGCCAAACACTGTAAACATCCCACAGGGCAGATGTGCGTGAGTATTATTAACAGACGGAAGAATGCCAATGCTGTTCATATTAGACAGCAGATCGCCGTACACGGACTACTCAGTGATTAGTGAGGGCTAAGCACAGAACATAACTAACTAAACCACATGCCCCTTGTAGACATGGAGTGAGCTGCTTTTGACCTGGAATAAGATACTGGCGCTACTGGTGCAGATGCCTTATAAATGACTGTGCGTATGGTAGCATAGCCCTGGAGGTTAGCATCATGGACTGCATGAGAAGCCCCCTATTTGTTTTTCAAAGCTGTGTCTCAGAAGGGCCGCTCTGAAACCGCCAAAAAACTCCAACCCACAGTGGAGTGAGGGACACCTGGACAGGGCAGTTGAGATGGGTCACACCATACTCTTCCTTAAGACGGCTTAATGAAAGGATCTGCAGTGACCTCTCTGCACTATGCATTATGACGATATCAAAACCAATGTTATCACGGCATTTCTAGATGGTGTTTAAGCTCCATCCTTCGGAAACGTGTCTCTAAAACAACAGGGCAACACTGATCCATGAGTGCTCCCTCTACTCTTGTCTCATCACTGTCCCCGTCATGAGAACACCTCGCTGAGTGCTTCTGGTGCCAACGTAACGTGTTGCAGTATGTTCCGCACGAGCGCCAGGGGTTCCTCACACTCCACCCGGCCCCATGGGGAGCGTTTACTCGTCCAAAACACGACCTCGCTCTGCGAGTGTTCCATGCATGTCTGCACATGCATGCCGACCCTACCTCGTGGGACCCAATTCAATTACACTAACCTCGGTTCAAACTGGGGACACGGTGCCTCTTAGTAAGTATAGTCGCAGTGAAAACCCCCACAGGTACGCGCGCTCAGCACTACAGCGGCCTAACGGCGAGCTTTGCAACGTCGTTTTGTTCCTCAGCAGAGGGAGCGTGGATACGAGCGGACAGGGGGCCGTTGGGTTTGAAGTAGCGCACTTCGCCGCGAGCGTATGGCTCTCCTAACGCGCCGAGCGTTTACGGCGTTTCTAATTGCGGTGGGACCCAACGTATTCCCGGCGCTACATAACACGTTTGCCGGGCTGTGATCCTAGGACGCCTGGGTTGAACAGGTGTGTTTCATCATCATTAGTCACCCGTCACCGCGCGCGCCACGAAGCCGTGCCAGCTCTGGCTCGGGCCCCCCTCACTGTGATCTGGGGCCAGAACCAGCCAAACCAGCTGGAGGGGACCCCTGTGAGAAGGCCCAGACTTACCATCCCATCTCGGCGATGCAGAGCAACACAAATCGATTCAGTTCATATTTAAAATGAGTACAATTTAATTTTCTATGAGAAAATAGAATCTATGAGCCACATTTGTTTTGAATCTTTTGTACGCGATGCAGGATAAATGGCGCGTTTAACGGATGCCAACGAATGAATTCATCACTGATCTCGGATCCAGAGGTGGACCGTGTAACCGTAACAAGCGCTAGGACCAGGATTTATTGAATAACTTCACACGCACACCTTTTCCGGATTAGTGACGGAGCATTCGCCCATCCACCAGATGTGAGGCCTCTGAAATGTGGTGGGACTTGTGAGGCAAAGTGTGCTAGAGGTTAAGCTGAAGGAAGTCATTTGAAGATGTACATTTAAAAAAGGGACAACACGAAATAACATTTTTAAGTGTCAGTCCATTCGTGCTGAAATGTCTGGGTTTATTTGCACCTGTAATCTTTTCTCAAAAGCCCTTCCTGCCTGTTAGCTGTCAGACCGGCTGACAGAGTTCCTGATGTTTGACATCAACGCCGACCAGAATGTTTGCTTTTGGGGGAGGAAGTGGAAACCTCTGCAGTTTCTAGTTCCTGTTTTGTGGTATCAGTCATCACAGGAAGTAAACTTAAGTTACCCCATGAGAGCTTCCTTTCTGCGTGCAGGCCACTGCCAGTTTTCAGCCCCTCACCACGCTAACAGAGCACTCTCTGATACCGTCTACATTCCAGTGGCTTTCGCCATGGCCTGAGGAAATCCCAGCAATCATGGGAAACCATTTACCGCATGTCTATTTAGTTGTCACTGTGCGTTCAGATCAACGTTCAGCGACAGGCGTGGACTTGGTGTGTGTGTGGCCTCAACCATAACTTTTGTTTGTTGTTTAAAGCCGCGTAAAACGGCACCAAACCCGGCAGTGTGTTGGTTTGGCAGTGTGTTGGTGTGTCGGTGTGGCAGTGTGTTGGTGTGGCAGTGTGTTGGTGTGGCAGTGTGTTGGTGTGGCAGTGTGTTGGTGTGGCAGTGTGTCGGTGTGGCAGTGTGTTGGTGTAGCAGTGTGTTGGTGTAGCAGTGTGTCGGTGTGGCAATGTGTCGGTGTAGCAGTGTGTTGGTGTGGCAGTGTGTCGGTGTGGCAGTGTGTTGGTGTAGCAGTGTGTCGGTGTGGCAGTGTGTCGGTGTGGCAGTGTGTTGGTGTGGCAGTGCTCTGCTCTGCTTTGCTGTAGTCGGACTCAGATTTGAAGAAGTTGAAAAAAAAATACTGGGCTCATCTTTTTTTTCCATTTCCTTTTTTTGCTATTTATTTATTTATTTTACTGCTCTTCCCATCTGCCCTGCCCTCCTGCCCCCCCCGGCCACCCAGAGCTGCCCCCGGACGCTGGCCCTGCCTGTCTGTTAGCCCCTCCGCCCCCGCCGGCCGGCCCACCGCCCTCCTCCTGCCTGCTGGGAGGGCATTGTGTCGCCATCAGCGTTACACAAACACGGCCCCTGTAGCTACAAAGCGCAACCCCGTGGCGCTGGGTTTTCCGACGGTTCAAACCGCAGCCGTACGATGGTGACAGATAACCGTTGCGTACATCGAGCAGAGTGTGAACAGGCTGGGGGGGGAGTAATGAGGTGAGATTCAGCTTAATGTCCCAGGCGTCGCTCCACCGAGACAGAACCACAGCCTACCCAGCGTGTCGTAAATACAGCGTCGCACAAGTCCTACTCAATCACGGCCTGTGCTGGGATATTTGGTGAATATTGCTGTCACGCAGGAAGCACTAAAGTGACCCACCCCCACCCTGATAATGTTCAACGGCAAAGAAAGCGAAGCCTGCAGAAAGCTGGTGTAAGGAAGTAGTGCCGACTCCGTGGGGCTAATGGTCTGTTGAGGCGTTTGGCTCAGCTCTATTGAATTGACACCTCCCAGTATATGATTTGTAGATGGTGTAGCTCGTATAACCGGATGCATTTGGCCGCCCTCCATGCTCAGGCGAGGCTCAGACTGGGCGATGCCCCCTGGATGTGGGCTCGGCCCTGGACTATGTAAAAATGGGTTTGAAATGTCTGTGGCTTTGTCATTATTGAGGTTTTATTTGATTCTACGTAACTCCCGTCTCCCGCTCTTTCATCTTCCCAGAGTTTTCAAGAAATCCAGCCCCAACTGCAAGGTGAGTCCGGCCGCTGTGTCCGTTGGAGTTACTGCATGTTACCACCTCAACTCATCGAGTATTTAATAAAAAGATGAATTCATGATTATGAATTATTTTCTGCACAAAACCTGTATGACAAAAATAAGATGCTCAGTTGTGCCGTGTTTGTGCGCGTTTTGTTCACAGCTTACGGTGTACCTGGGGAAGAGAGACTTTGTGGACCACCTGGACCAGGTGGACCCTGTGGGTGAGTGACCCCCAGGAAGAGGGCTGGGGACGGGGCGCATGGCCCTCGAGTCGGCCGTGGGAAGCAATCTATTAAGCAGCTTATTATTTCCAACATAAAGGCTGGATCTGATTGCTGTTTATCAGGATCTACAGGATCTACCATCTACCAGATCAGCATCTACCCACAATGCAGTGCACTTCCTCAATGGCTCAAATAGTACATTTAAACATTTACAGTGGAACTGCGGTCTCTAAGAGTTGCAGCTTCCTTCAGTGGGTGAGGCCGAAATCAGCTAAAATGTCTGATCAAGGCTAAGACAGGTAGAGAAAAAGAGAATTGGTTAAATATGGAAGAGGAACCGTCACTAAAGTAAAAGTTGATCGATGACCTTGACAAAGACAAAGTGCGTTGTGTTTTCCGTCCTGCCACCAACACCTTCTCTTTCCCTTGCTTTGTCAGATGGCGTGATTCTAGTGGACCCCGAGTATTTAAAAGACCGTAAAGGTAGGGCCTTGGTGTCTGCTGCACTCTGCCGTGTCTACTGAAGGTCACCCCCTGGGTATCAAGCGTTCACCCCTGCCATGTCATCCTCTTCCTCGCAGTCTTCGTCACTTTGACCTGCGCGTTCCGCTACGGGCGTGAGGACCTAGACGTTCTGGGCCTGTCCTTCCGGAAGGACCTCTACATCTCCACCTTTCAGGTACCCCCTCTGCCTCGCCCAGGGAGAGGGACCCGCACGTCCCTCTTCAACTCACGGCCTCTTTACACAGTCTTTTGCGTCCTATTTGTTTCAGCCAATCAGGCGCGAGGTTGGCGGGGATCTGTGAGCATGCCACGGCAAACCCAAAAGCTTTTCCTCAGGATTAAGAAAGACGAGCTTAAACATGACGTCCGCTCACAATGGTTCTTTGTCGCAATCAGCTATCAAACAATCTCCTTGTCTGGAATTCTCCCTCCTGCCACTCACAGATTAAGATTAAATGTTTTGGTTCTTAAGCTCTGTGGCAAAACCGGAAAAAAAGGCGTGGTTTCAGTTTTTCCGGGCCAGGCTTGGTAAAGTCCCCCCCCCCCCCCAGCCCCAGATGTTCTGCTATAACTGAGTAGAACCGCTGGATCCCGTAGCAGGGACTCTGATGGTTCTCACACGGTTCTGTTGTGGCTCGGCAGGCGTTCCCGCCGGTTCCCGAGGAGAGTAAACCCAACAGCCGTCTTCAGGAGAGGCTTCTGAAGAAGCTGGGCCAACATGCGCACCCGTTCTACTTCACGGTGAGTACATGTGCACACGCACACACACACACGCACGCCCACGCACGCCTGCCGTGGGAGTGTGTGACGTCATTGTCCGACCTGATTTTCATGTGATTTTTACATGTGGCTAAACAAAGTGATAATGACGGGCCCGGCCCTCAACACGCCCTTAATCTACCGGAGCGTGCGTTCACACCCAACACGCACACCGTGGTCCCTGGGGTCAGCGGACCATTTATTTATGACATCTGTGTTCAACTGGAGCCGGCCCCCTTTGAGAGGGACCACAGCACACTGTAATACCCAGCGCACCTGTCATACCCACGCTGGTGAACGCCGGGGTCCGCCTCCCAACGCTCCCTCCCTCCCCCCAACCCACCCCACCCTGGAGAATCCTTGGTTGCCATGACAGCCACTAAGAGGTGGAACATTAACGAGTGTTGCCGGGGCTGAATCAGAGCAGTTCCGAGCGTTCTAAGGATTCATCTGGTATTGTATTGCGGGGTTGAGCGATCGCCACAGGGTGGAGACGCGGCTGAATTAGGTCGTGCTTTCACACCGGACCGGGCCGTGTTCCGACAATATCAGTTATTTTCCCAGTGCCCATATTTGGGCAGGACGGTGAATGGGTCCAGGTGGGGGGGGGGGGGTCCTTGAGCTGGATGCCCTTAGCCCTGCCGGCTCCTTGACAACACAACCTCCCAGTGTCTCCCACTCTGCCTTATTGAGTGGAGCACACTGGGAACAGACCTCCCTGCCTATGTTATTCTGACAATATAAACAGGGTCCCCACCCCTACTGGTGTGGGTTGGGTGGGGGGCAGGGAGGGTGGTCTCACCCTAACAGTGGTCTCCACTCTGTCCAGATTCCTCAGAACCTCCCGTGTTCTGTCACACTCCAGCCGGGCCCTGAGGACACTGGGAAGGTAAAGCGCACACACACACACACATATGCGCACACACACGCACGACGCACACACACATGCATTCAAAAACACACGAAGCACACAAGGCCCACACATGCGAACAAAGCACACAAACACACACACATATGAAGCACACACGCAAGATCACGAAGCACACACACAGAAACATGCAGTGCATGAAAAACACTGTTTCTCTCACTCCGCCGTCAGTATGGATGATATCTGAGCATGATGAGGTCCACCGTGAACACGACGCGGCGGTTTCACCTCCTCTCCCGTCTCTCTGTGTAGGCCTGTGGCGTTGATTTTGAGATCAGAGCTTTCTGTGCCAAGTCAATAGAAGAGAAGATTCACAAGCGGTGAGTGAACACGCTTCAGACGGAGATGGAGGCGGCGGCCCTCCATCCATCCACACAGTCCATCCTATGAAGATGACTCCAGTGGAAAGTCTTCATCCCGTTGTCACATTTCCCGGACCTATTGATTATTGATTTCAATAATCAATAGGTTCAATATCGCGAATGAGGGCACAGACTTTAGCATGTGACCAGTGTAACAACTTATATGTGTATGTTTTATATGCTGTAACCCATATAGTTGACAAAAGCAATTGCACTGTCTGGTTTCAGCACACGCAGTCAGGCAGACTGAAAGTCTGTCTGTGTGTCTGCACTGAATATTTGCATGGTTTTGCTGGGCCTGTACATTTGCCTAGGTGTGCTATCTGTATATTTACCTGTGTGTGTGTGTGTGTGTGTGTGTGTGTCTGTGTGTGTGTGTGTGCGTGTTTGTGTGTGTGCAGGAACTCTGTGCGTCTGGTCATCAGGAAGGTGCAGTATGCCCCTGAGAAGCCAGGCCCCCAGCCCATGGTGGAGACCACCCGGAGCTTCCTCATGTCCGACCGCTCCCTGCACCTGGAGGCCTCGCTGGACAAAGAGGTGACACACCAGCTCACACACAAACACACAGACACACACGGTGTCACACACACAATGGCTCACACACACTCACATAGACATACATGTATCACACACACAATGGCATTCACGCATACACACACACACTGTATCACACACACACACACACACACTGGCAGTGACAGTCTCACACATACACATGCATAGTCTCACACAGTCTCTCTCACACACACACACACACACACAGAAAAACACAAAAACAATCTCTCAGACACAGACGCACACACACTGTCACAAGCACGCACACACAGTATGTTCTCATCTCGCATATGTACTCAATAATATGTAGACACACGCACACACATACGCACACACTCAAATGCCATGTGAACACTCAGTGACTCACTCACAGATGATGAAGTGAAATTGAGTGACAAATCTCTGGCTGCCCTCACATGGATAATTATTGGAATATTCCTATACTATAGTAGTAATAATAATACTATAATCCTACTGTACCAGAACATAATATGTTCAAGATTATACTCTGTGTCATGTCATTATAACCTGTGTGTGTGTGTGTGTGTGTGTGTGTGTGTGTGTGTGTGTGTGTGTGTGTGTGTGTGTGTGTGTGTGTGTG
>JAOTIX010094803.1:0-12370 GCA_027123715.1 Gaidropsarus macrophthalmus
AGGGAGGGACGGGGGGTGAGAGAGAGAGGGAGAGAGAGAGAGAGAGACAGAGAGAGGGGGGGAAAACGACAAACAACAGAGACAAACAACAGGGGTGCAGCTGCATTCAATTTCCTGCAGCATGCTGTTTCTATCACAGGCTCTGTTCAGATGCTCCGGGAGCAGGGGTGGAGGCATGGCTGTGAATCTAAACCAGCCTCTCCCTGTGAGCGGGACTTAATGAGCGCTGCGTCCAGGAATGTCAGATCTCACCCCCCCCCCCCGCTCGCCCTTCTCTCTTGAAGGGATGGCTGATAAAGATAAGGAGGAAGGAGTGTTCTTCCTCTTCATCACAACCGCCTTTACGACACATCACCTGTCGCCCCCCAAAAAACGAGGCGGACATAAATGGGATGTTTTATTATATTAGCGGTGACTAGTCCAACGTGGTATTATGTCTGTTTTTGTGAAACAAACATTTTATAATACTTGTAGGTTGTATCAGCGATTCTGCCATTTGTTTTCTAATACCATTTGTTGTTGTGTACGATTTCGGAGCGTAGGCTGCCTGCAGAGACGCGGTTTCGGCCTAGAATTGCTGATACAACCTTTAAGTTGTGACCTCAAGTTTGTATCAGCGATTCTGCAGCAAAAAGCCGCGTCTCTGGAGACAGCCGAGTGGTTTGGAGTGGCTGGTAGTAACATTTGTTTTTTGTGGAATCATCTCGGAGCATAGGCTGCCTACTATTTTTTGATGGCCTGCTTATGTGGCGGGCAGCTTGCAGATTGTGAGGAAAGATCAGATGAATGTGATCATTTATGTTCCGGCCTAGAATCGCTGATACAACCTTTAAGGCAAGGATTACTTGTATCCCTTTAACGACCTTCGTTGCACACTTGCAAGCACAGGAACTACGGGAACAGCGTGATTGGGAAGAGATGGCCCCAAACAACTTCAAAGTGGGTCTGAGGTGATTGAGAAGCGATGCAGGACAGTAGGGTTGTAACTACCATTGAGCCGTGTGATATGGCAAACGCCATCTGGCCACAAAATGAAACTGTTGTGGGATTGGCACGTTCAATTGCAAACATCCCCGGTTTGCAGTTTTAGACGATATCCTGTTCTGAATTACGATGTTTTGAAAAAAATCAATCCATAATCCCTTAATAAAAAAAAAGGTTACATAAAAATAACATGTAAGTTCAGAGACTGGTTTCCATGAAGGAGATAGAAAGAGCTGTTCTTCCAGGGTTTTATATGAAGTCCAGATGATTTAATGTTTGAAAGATCACTGTATTACCATGTTAAGCGCTGTGTGAACTGTCAGGGAGCCAAGCTGACAGAGCCTGGAATGGTTTTGTCGTCCACGTCCCTGAAAACTCTGTGCCCCATCGCCCTCATTAGGAGTCTCCTTGCCATTTCCTGTTTTATCCGGGCGAACGCGGTGGGCTACGGTCACTCCTGCTCTTTCCAAAGCAAGCCCACTCACTTCACTCTCTCTCTCTCTCTCTCTCTCTCTCTCTCTCTCTCTCTCTCTCTCTCTCTTTCTCTCTCTCTCTCTGTCTCTCTCTCTGTTTCTGTGACTCTCCCTTGACATGCCCCTTAAACTTCCTTGCTCACATCAAAGCTTTGAAACAGACTCTCCTTTTGTCTTCTCAAGGTGAAGAGATGGCTCTGTCTCTCTCTCTCTCTCTGTGTTTTGCTCTCTCTCTCTGTGTTTCTGCGTGTGTGTGTGTGTGTGTGTGTGTGTGTGTGTGTGTGTGTGTGTGTTACACATTATACATGTGTTTGTGTGAGGGAGTTACCAAATGTATGCTGTCTCGCTTTATGCAGTCTAGCTAGCAAGACTACATCCAGCTAGCAACACAGCATGTTGCTAGCTACGCTGCATACAGTTACCTATACTGCATAAAGTCAGCAATGAAGCTAGCTATTCTGCAAACAGTAAACAGCAGTAGCTATCTATAGTTAGCTACACATCGTATAGCTAGCTATGCTGCATAAAGCCTACTATTAGGCAATCTATGCTGCCGTGTAGCTAGCTGTATGCATGTTTAACGCTACGTATGCTGTGTGCATGTTTAACGCTACGTTGCATACAGCTGGCTACACTGAACGCAGCTAGCTGTGCTGCGTACAGCTAACTACACTGCACCACTGTCTAACCCCAAAAGGATTGTCAGTGTAGAAATAGAATTAGGTCGCCAACACACATGTTCACACACAGATAAATAAATATATAAAAATATATACACATTCTCTTTCATGGTTTTTGTAGCGCGAGGAAGCGGATGCCAAAGCGCCAACAAAGATGAAACCCCAACTGCACAAGAAAGGAACCTCAACCATCCTGCGCCTGCCCCTGCATATGGTGAGGAGGAGGAGGAGGAGGAGGAGGAGGAGGAGGAGGAGGAGAGAGGTGTAGCGAAGAGTTGCTCAACAGGTTTGTGTAGCACCCAACTTCACAGCATCTTCTTACAACAGCGTCCTCTGTTTCAACGGCCATCTTGCCAGGTGTCTTGTGTTTTGGGCCCTGTGTGAAAACACACACACACACACACACACACACACACAACCTGCTATCGGCGAGATCGGCTTTGAGGTGGTTCCCCTCTTCCCTCTTCCGGTGTCTGCAGAAAAAAAAAAAAAAAACGATTTCAAAAGCAAAAAAAAAATTGTATCCTCAAGCAGTATAAAAAAATAAATCAATAGCTTTCATAGCATCTAAGTTTAGTACAAAGAGGAGCGTAGGGGATAGCTCCGGAGAGCGAGTAGGGGAACACAGCGCTGCTGCGGTTAAACATGAGAAATATCAGTTAGGGTTTACTCTTTGGTACTATTCATTTGTCATTCATCGTTTGCTTTGACTGCTTTATTATGAGTCACATCCTTTAAAAGCCGGGGCTGGATTTGACCGGCTTTCCTCTCTCCTCCGTCATCTCCACCCTCTGTTTGCCGGTGCAAAAGAGGAGGATGCATGCGTAGGTTGGTGGCGGTGGTGGTGGTGGTGGTGTTGGTGGTAATGTAGTAGGGGTTGGGGGGCAGCATCTGAAGGGCTTTTGCTCCAATTTCAGGCTGCTGATAGACCCTGGTTCATCCATATATTCATTCGGTGGGCTATATTACACCCTGGTCTTATCTGGATGAGCTATCAGTTTATCTCGATTAGTAATTATGCCTCGTTCGTCGTGTGTGATTGAAATACATCATGGAGCCAGGGAAAATGTCAGAAAGTGATCTTTTGTTTGGTGTGGGGGGAGGGGGGAGGTAAATTGGTTCCTTCTGAAGGCAGGTTTCCTAATTAAAATACTATCAGGAGTTTATCGCTCGTGCCGCTGTGGTCAAACTAATATATACGATACATCAGCAACGCATTAGCCAATCCGTTTCAGAGCCCTGCGAGGAAAGGTTTTCCCTGGCAACAGCTGAATACATAACCATGCCCTGCCCATCCATTCCAAGCGGTTTCCTCACCCCATTCAAATGTGGGGATTTTCTATGAATATTAGGCCTTTGGTGTTTTTGTGCTGCAATGTACGTGGACTCAAAGTTCGCAACTCAAATTTGTGAAAAGAAATATTAATGTAACTGCTCAAAGGAGGGTTTTTTTTGATGAGGAGGGTCTGAGGAAGATACTGTTCTATTTATGCTGCAGATCAGTGCTTGCTGTTTGTAGATTCTGGGTAATAAGTGTGTCAAAGTATTGATTGAATCCCAGCCAAGCCAAATTTTAGTGCCATGCAATTCTGGTCTGCAGGTCTTCTCATTTCACCATCTGTGTGTGGTGATGTGGACACACTCACACACACACACAGTCAGGGTTGACCGCAACTTGTAATTTCAACCACACATTCTGAAACCATAACTGAATTACACATCTTTCCTCGATCATCCAGCTTTACTTTTGCAGAAAAGAACGTCAATTTTAATATTCATCGTTAATATGCTTCCCTGTTCCTACTGTTAAACAAAACAGCCAAATCCTAAAACAAAACGGGTTCTAGTGATGAGCTGAATAGCATCATTTCACTATTATCTAAAATAAAAATGGAGCATAGATACACAAACACACACACACACACACACACACACACACACACACACACACACACACACACAGAAACACAAACACACTCACACAAGTCCTATCTTTGCAAAATCCCTTTCCTCAGCAGCCATGTTTGTGTAGTGGAACCAGGCAAGCTCCCCCCCCACCACCCGTTCCCCAGACTCAACTTAAAACACTTCTCTGCTGCTGGTTATTTGCGGGTCCCTCACTTCTTAATAGCACAACCCGTTTCCTCATCCCATCTGATCCCAGTGTGACCCGTGCATAGTCCCCCATCTGGCTCCCTTTAAGGCCGCGTCAGACCCATCTATAATCATGCTGTCAAAATGGCGGCCCGTCAGCGCGGCCTGTTGTGAGGTAGACCAGGGCAGGAGCCCGAGACATTCCAGAGTGTGCAGACCGAGCGAGCTGCTGCCAGCCCCCCCCTCTCTTGTAACACGAGGAAATTAGTTAGTGTCAGGACTATTTTGGAGCTTCGCTTTGAAGTCTTATTTTACCCCCTCTCTCTCCGCTACCAGAGGGACACAAGCGGAAAAAAAACAAAAAGAAAGCAATGGAAAAAAACAAAAACACACTGTTTCGTGTGTACGGATGTGGCCCGGGTATCTGCTGGGATGCCCTGGTAACCCACAATGCACTGTGTCGGAGCTGGTCCATTAGTGCTCAGAGTGGACTATATATAAAGAGCAGCCCAATTAGCCAATGTGGGTTTTTGTGTCGGCATGCAGATGATTTTTCTTCATGTGTGTACGCAAATATGTTGTGATACACATGCTAGTCATGTTTATAATAATATAGAATAAATGACACACAAAGATCACTGCGGAAACTGTCCAGAAGAGATTGTTTTATTGTCGATTGTCTCCATTCTATCTTCCTGCGGTTCACAAAGACATTAAAAAAGCATTGACATCCTTGGTTTTCCCCCAGCAGATATCTATGAGTAACGTATATGTAATGGCTGTTAACGAAAAGCCCTGAGGTTTTCAGTGAATAAACAGCATAAACCAACATGGAACGATGGATAAATAGTGGGTTCCATTTCTCGTTAGCAGATTTACATTTTCCCATATTAATAATATTTGTTGAATAACAGAATTAGAGGAATCCAGATATTCCTGAATCCTTGGCAAACAATATATTGTGGTGCTGACACAGTGCTGTCTGTGAACAACTCAACTATTCACATACATAAGAAGCGAGATTCATGTGTTTGTCCATAATACCAAAGTAAACCACCAGTCCCATGTCCTTGTCCTTGCATTGTTCACTCCCCAGTTGAGGCCCAGTGGGCCAGTGCCACACTGATAAATATATTTATATATGGAGACACTGCATCACACCACAACAGCACTGCCCTGACAATGACTAACTGGTCCTGTCTAAACTTTCAGTTGTGTAATAATAGCGGCAAATCCTGAATTCACACCAAAACTCTAAACACACCATACACCCACACACCCACACACATCACATGAACGCATTATACAATCAGGTCTATGGAGGGCGACTCCCTGGTGTGGATGGTTGGATGTTCGCCGCTGCACCACCCCCGCCACACCCCACCCCTGCCTTCCCCGTTGTGTCCAAAGGCGTTGTCTCATCAAGGAGGGTTCCCCGCAGTGCCGAGGGAGAGTCCTTGCCAGCCCCAGACAACTTCACTATCCCTTAACCTTGCAGGGGGCGATAATCACATCATGCCTCCCTGACAAGAGGCATTGAATTCAGCTCCGCTCCCCCTAAGAGTCTGGCACCCAGCCGTCCCGCCTGGACGTGGGCTGACGTTACAATGCCCTGCTTGAGTTTTTTTTCCTTTTTTTCTCTTCTCCATTCATGGCATTGCTTTTTTCCTTTTTTTTTTACCGCGTTTAATTTTACTTTTTTTGCCGCCACTGGCGCAAATATATTTGGAAACGGATTTGTGATTCCTTGTCACCGAGGAGAAATTTGAATTTGGCTGAGTTGAGTTTCTGCTGCTGTTGCCCCGGACGAAGAAGACGCTTTGAATGAGTGCCGTCAGTTTTTTTCATGGTAAATTCCCATCACTGTCGAGGCATCTGTCTTTTCGTAGTGAGGGCTGTACGGGAGTATCAACAAGAGAAGTTTGCATGTGCCGTTGGTTAGCTATTCATGTTCGTCAAATGGTTGGTTAGTTACTCAAAATCAATTTGTTGTAAAACATTCGTATCATAACAAGATTGAAAGGGTGATTTTTGTTATTCCTTACTTGAGCAGGGCTATTCAGAACATGGTGGTCTTTGGAGGCTAACAACCTCAAATTGGCACCATCCTTGTGAAAATGGTGGCATTCGATATATTTTCTCAAAACTCCAAACAAGAATTACGCATGGTTGTCTTTCTTCTTCTGAAACGTAATCAAAATAGAGAGGCGAACAAAAAAAGTTGGATATCTTTCAGCAGGTTTATTGGTCCGCTGCAGCTCTTCTTCTGCCCAGGGAGTCCCGGCTTCCAGCAGCTATGTCTTATTCATCACCTGCTTTCAATGGACACAATTCAGCCGCTTCTGGCTAGCAGTCCAGGTAGGGTGCCGGGTTGGGGCACAATGTTGGGTGGATTAGCAATCAAAGCGGGATGGGGCCAGCGGCCCTCCTTCTCAGACAGCCTTTCAGTCCTAGCAGGGGAGCAGAGCCCCAGCAGCGGCCAAGGTCATCGTCTGCGGCTCCGCAGGAGGTAGCTAGCGAGGATGGGACCCTGGGAACCAGCCGCCTCCTATGCGCGATGGCTGGCTAACAGGCTAACAGCACAGCAGGTGTCACGCCCTGCAAACATTCATCTGATGGTGCCATGGATAGTGTGGTTGACAACGGTATAATGCAGCGGCTTACTTTCTCTTCTATGCTCCCCTTTGCTCGCTTTTTTCCCCCCCGATTACATTTTTTTTCAACTATTGCCCTGTTTTTTTTTTGCGGCTGTTGAAAATCATAATATTTTGGTTAGCTTAAAAAAAAAACAGCATGCCAAAGTGAGTTGAACGGTGTGTTGTTACCATGAAACGAAGCCTGGCAGAAGTTGTAATATAATTTTCATGGGGAGACTTTTGGGTGAAAGGGGTTCGGGCTTATCGGCATGGGCCGCCGGCAGAATAAAGGACGGCATAAAGGAAGGGGAAAAAAGTTGTTGGAGAAACTCTGGGATCGTAAACATTGCCATGGTTTCAGAGACACCGTGGCTAGTAATGTAATTCCATCATATTTGTGGATGAATTAAGGAGGACCAAGAAAGGAACGAATGAGGGTAGCGCGGAAGCTGGTTCTTTTGTCGAGTTGCCGATTCTTTTGCTGTCGTCTTACCGTCCTGGATCACGGTCAGCTCGTAATAATCACTATGACCGTCGTTTTAAGCCAACTTGATATCCTGTGGAGCGAAGTATTGAACTAAGAAGCCCTGATGGGACAGCTGGTCATACACACCCCGGAAAAAAACAAAACAGCCTGACCGATCAAAAATGTTCCGCTGAACATATTAGCGAACCCGACGAGGTTTGAAATATTTTGGCCGGTCGCATTTTAGTGATTATGTAAAAAAGGAAGAAAGAAAGAAAATTTTCACATTCGAGATTAGTTCGGAAGCAAAAAAAAATAAATCCCACGTCCCGCATCCCCCACCCCCCACATCCTCACAAGCACACCCCTGTTGGGATATTGGCAAGTTGTCATGACGACAGGGATGTGCTGCTGATGAAGTCTCGCTAAGCGCTGTCCAATCAGATCGTGGAGCTACAACCGCAGCGTGAACAGGGGAGGACGCACCTATTCCAGTTGCACAATACCGAGAAAGGACAATCAAAATCCTGGACCACCAACGGAAAATTGGCAATCGGAGGGAAGCTGTCAATTGGCGGCCGTGGTTTGGCAAACACAAAACAGCGGGGGTCGAGGAAAAGAGGGGCTTGCCAGGTAGGGGGTCTTCATCGCATGTCAAGCTTTTAACGCAAAGATCCGTTGCTGCTGCGAATACTCATTGGGTGAATTGTTTAGTTTTACATTTGAAATAAGCTTTTTGCAGCGTGAATTCGTGAGTACGGTCTTGTGTTGTGTGGCGGTGAACGCTAGCAGCCAGTTTCAGGTGCACTCTACAAATTTGGCAAATCACTCCTGCAGGTGGTTTTTATGCAACGCATCAGCAGCAAGAACAACAAAAAATTGGATTCCGCCAAAGTGGCTCATTCGTTTAATCTTAAACCGGATTGTTTGTCAGCTGTAGTTCGAGTACGGCCGAGGAGCATGAGTATAAAAGGCTAATATGCCGAAACGACAGAAAGAGAAGTAAACCATAAAACTCTCTGTGTGAGTTTGAGTTGGGCCTTTCATGCCAAACCCTGGGTTACATTTTTCTATTCATTTCACTTTGGGTTGACCCAGAGGGAACCCTATAGCAATGGGGGCTGGGATGATAAAGACTTTGGCAGGGGCGCCCTCTGTTTTTTTCCAAGCACTGCAGGTAGCCATTACGGTCATCATCCTTATAAGCTGTTTATTCTCTGTTTCAAACCACAGCTGTCTGCGATTTATTTCTGATTTATTTCAAATGAAGTGAAAAAACCTCCCTGTCATAAGGTGAATATTGTTTGGCCTCGATGCAGCGGTTCTAATGAACAACTCACCCTCTCCCCCTCTTTCCCCTCCCTTGCGCCCCTTCGGTCCCTCTATCAAGGGGTACTCTGTGGGACGCCATTTGACAAACTGGCCCCCAATGGTGCGTCTGTTGGACTATTCAAACCTGAGAATCTAATGTAGCTTGTCAGCATGGTAAAACCACTTTCTATCTAAATATGCTGATAACCGACTAGCAGCATATCAATAGCTTTTCTTTTCTGTTTGGTCGGACAGTTTTACAAATGGCGGCTTCACACTGAGCGAAGGCTTAGGGGCTTAGGTTCTCTGTGTTCTGGTGCAACTGGTGCACTGCTGCAAATGCCAGAAGTTGATGATGGTTGTTTTGGTTTTGGTTTTCCTGTTACAGAGGCTCCTGTTGAACTTTAATATTAAATTGTCTGAGGTCTTTGCAGTTTTTACCCCACTATGTTATGGTTCAATGTTATGGAGCCTTTGGATTTTCAGTTTTATTAAACTGATTTAAGGAAGACATTCAAGTTCATTTAAGTTTATTTCCACAGGGTGAAAACTACTTATATATAACTTAATATAATTTTGTTTTATCCTCGGTCAGACATTTTTATATGAGACCTGAGAGTTATTTTGCCTATTATGCAGATTTGCAGATTTACCAAAAGCTGTTTGTAATGGGACCAAATTACTGGGTTATTAGGTCATTTTAAATTGAGATGAAAAGCTATTAATGTAACTCACGCTTTATTTCCTTAAACTTCATGAGATCCAAACACTTCAATGCTTCAACAAATATCAGCTGGGACAACAACATATCTGTCAACTTCTGATGGCACTGACCCATAACCTTGAACACTGCTGAACAATGGGACACACACTAAATATTGTGTTGTGGGAAATATGCACTACATACTGTATTGCTGTTATGGCACGATTGTTCCTCAGCAACATGCTTTATTTCAGTCAGGCCACTTAAACAGATTTCAAACACATTACTTGTGTTTTGTTCTTGCAAAGCTGGGAAACACATGAGAGACATCACAAAGGCTCAGCACAACCTTCTTTGGTTTAATTTCTCCAAAGAAAATCACAAAGCCCAGACACCAAAGAGGGGGAAACGGGGTGGGGTGGGGCGGGGGTGGAAACATGACGATCTTCTCTGGGCGGTCATCAATTGCCACATGTGTCGGTAAATGTCATCCTGAGGTTGATTGGACCACCCGGAGGTCCCCGTGTTTAAAGGCCATGCGGCTTTCATTGAAGAACTTCCAGAGCTGGAACTCAAAGGACGCCCACCCCACTCCTACCTCACCTACGCTGCCTACCCGCCCGTGGCCCTGTGATCTTGTGCCGGCGGTTCCCTT
Organism: Gaidropsarus macrophthalmus; assembly: GCA_027123715.1. Taxonomy (NCBI): domain Eukaryota; kingdom Metazoa; phylum Chordata; class Actinopteri; order Gadiformes; family Gaidropsaridae; genus Gaidropsarus; species Gaidropsarus macrophthalmus. Next base: position 10,003 of record JAOTIX010094803.1, read on the forward strand.
CCGCAAATGACTGTTTGAAAAGAACCCAAGCATGGATGGGAACCCTGATTGGAGCAGAGGGAAATGTCATTGGAAACTGTTTCCCCCCCCTGAAGAACGATGGGCCGCTCCATCAACACCAGAATTGATTGGAGTAATTAAAAGATGGAGGGGGGGGGAGGAATACCGAAGTATAAAGGAGAGGAGAAATGGGTGTTACAGGACGGGGGGTGTCGGGGCGGGGGGGAGGCTAGTGTTGGTGGAAGTAATTGCCCATCAGTTGTCAAGCCTTGGGAACAGTGCTGTGTCTCACTGTCAGCCAAGGACAATGGATATATCCCCATTAGGTCTGCTGTCCCCTGCCCGTCCATTCTCACTTAATGGAGGAAGACGTGGACCACAGAGGAAGTTGCACACAGGAGAGATGGAGAGAGGGAGAGAGAGAGGGAGAGGCAGAGAGAGAGAGAGAGAGAGAGAGAGAGAGAGAGAGAGAGAGAGAGTGAGAGCAGTTATGATGTGGTCAGGTTGTAAACACGTCCACGAAGAAGAACAGCAGGATCACAAAGCAGATCTGATCTCCCCCGGGGGTGTTTGGGAAGAATGGGGGTTGGAGCTGTCCAGACTGGCTGACGGGGACAACAGCAATGGGGTGGGGTGGGGGTGGGGGGGAGGGGTAGGTGGAGGAGGGTGTTAGTAATGATTTAGGCAGCTCTTTCATTCGGCTTTTACTGTCAACTACTTCTCCTGCCAGAAGCACTGTCATTTGGGTTCCTCGAACAGAAATGAGAGTCCCATGTTGACAGAGTTACGACAATGGCAATGGACAGATGGCCGGAAGGACAGCCAGCCAGCCAGCCAGGCAGACAGACAGACAGACAGACAGCCAGGCGGACATACAGACAGCCAGGCAGACAGACAGCCGGACAGGCAGACAGACATGCTAGCAAACAGAACACAATACAAACTAGCATACTGTATGTACCTGTAATGAAGGGAAGCTAGGCTTTAGCACAGTGCATCCAGGCATGTCTGGTTACTAGCTGACCCTTTCTCTTCCCATGCACACATCCCTCTTAATTTCTCAGTAATCGAATGCCAAGGCATGAGAAACATTGTGGTTCCTGTACTATTTGTTTTTGCCTGATTCATCAAAGCCTTGAACTAATTTGTTTCATTATAATTTCAATATCAAACTTATTTTTCTCTGAGACAGAGAAGTCTTGTATTATTGATGGTGGACTGAGTTCCATTTATCTGCGGCCCGTTGTGATTTGATCCTCTTTGTTCGTATGAAATTGGTCAGGCTATAGCTTGGAACTGAAGGATCAGTAGATAATGATTACACCCCTTTCTACCACAGATAAGGGTGGCTGTGAGAACCGCATGGTCTGGAGATGAAGGAACACGCTCCCCAGCCAATTTAAACACAAGTATTAAGAGGTCTAGCAACACTAGAAAAGTATGTTCCAATGCCCTAATGTGTCAAATCGAATATAATTATGGTTTAAAGACATATTTTCTAAGAACATGTATTGCAATGTCAAGTTTAGTCATTGTGACAGCCAGAATAGTTAAATTCAGTCCATCGATGTAAATGTAGGCTCTGGAATACTGATAAAGAAATATCAAACTGCATATGGTTTGGTATGATAAGTTTACCATCTTTATCAGGTGCTGATATTCAGTGGAACAGACATTTAAGAGCTGGCCCTTTTTGCTCTTTTTAGTCAACCACTGTCTGTCAGCATCGTCTCTGTGTCTTTTGTTGCAGAAGCCTCCTATCATGTCATTTCACACAAGCATAGAAGCATGTCTTCTGTGCTCGTGTACAGCCGCATCAGACAAAGGTAGAACATCTGCTGGACTTCGCACCAGTGGTTGACTTAAAAGGCGACGAAGGGGTCCGGTGAACTCATTGCTCTGCCTTCATCATCGGTGCCCATTGGTTTTAATTATGGCTGCCACTTTCAAGTGGGGAAAGAGCCAGACTTCTCATGTGTTATCATTGTTTACTTGGTACGTTGTGAATAGGGGCAGTGTGTCTTTTTGTGCGTGTGTGCGGTTGTGTGTCAATGAGCGTGTGTTATTGTGTGTTTATTTCTCGGCAGGGTCTGAATCCATCTTCCTGTTGGTTGGCTCACCCTGTTTGTCCATCTGTCTTGGTATTGACATGTGCGTGCTGATTTGATGAGGATTTGATTGTGCGTGTGTGTGTGTGTTTTTTGTGTGGTTGTGTGAGTGGGATCGTGTTTGAAGTGTACTGTATATTGCAAAGTTGATTTGGCCAATTTAGCGTATGTAGATGGACACACATTTGCTTGTGTGTGTGTGTGTGTGTGTGTGTGTGTGTGTGTGTGTGTGTGTGTGTGTGTGTGTGTGTGTGTGTGTG
>JAOTIX010094883.1:5827-20159 GCA_027123715.1 Gaidropsarus macrophthalmus
ATTTGTAGGAAACCCTAAAAGGTCTGCAGAGAGCGCCCCATACTTCATTAGGGGTGTTTAAGGAGCACTGCACTGCATTCGGAACAGTGCACTGCAGTCGGAACAGTGCACTGCAGTTGGAACAGTGCACTGCATTTGTATGTTTGTTATCTTTCAGTGGATTGGACTATAATCATATTTGTATACTTCCTTTTATGCTCCAGCACCTCATTTTTACCAATTGAGCACTTATTTCATCATCATTTACTTTAATAGAGCCTTTCGCGGAGGCGTCACGGTAGGATAAACAGAGGTGTTTGCTCATAACACTGATTATGGGTCTGCTCCCGTCAGGCACCAGGGCACAGGTAGCAGATTAAAGCAGTCAACATAAAACCTGAATGCGAGCGCTTTGACAAACATAAATAAAGCAACTGCCAACCCACCCAATGTAAATGTTTGGACGTCTGTTTTTCCTAAAATGACACATGTGTAAATAGGGCCTATTGTAATTTCATATGGTATCATTCATAATATCTAAATCATGAACCATCGTATTAAACGACTCCCTCTCTGGTTGAGACACACGGCATGCATCACCTCTGATAGACTGATTTAGTGTTGATGCATTGTCCAATTGAAACTGAGCAATGAACCTGGAACATGAATGTCCTTAAGCTGAGGTGGGGGGGGTTGGCTGTCCTTCAGTGTAGAGTACTTACTGTCACATTTCATGCCCTGGTGGATGAGTCCGTAGAGCAGGGAGCCACAGTGGTCACAGAAGGTGGGACTCCCATAGGTGTGAATCTTGAACTTATGCTTGGTCCGGGGGTCCTGAAGAACGCAAACAGCACAGGACAGTGAATGGTCAATCCCATTTCAAGGTCAATTGTCAATGCACTAAATGAGTTACTTACGGAATTATTTTATACATAGAAAAGAAACCCATCAGATACTTTTTTTCTAAAAAAAACGATTACAAGAGAGGACCATGCAAAGAGTTTAGTAAATTAATTGTAAAGACATTTTAGCAACAGATGCCGTTAAAGGAGGTTGGTCAGGTTGATCAGGTGAACCCCAGACAGGATTCCAGACCATGTAAACAGGATTCAAGTAAGCCTAAATGGTCCTTGAATACATTTGGGTCAGACGTGGATAGAGCGGAGTATAATGACTCAGCGCCACCACCTTGCTCTCCACACATCAATCACTGTTATAAGAAAGTAACTACAATCAGTAGTGGATGAATGAGAGCCAGGCCTTTTTTCCCCAGTGTCACATCTTTCTCTGTGCCAAGTCGAAATATACAGATTTCTTAGATTAGTCTTGGTTTAAATACTGGACACAAAGCTATATGGATATATATGGCACTATTTCATACTTGGAGCACTATGCTTATGGATATTCATTGCTTTGTTTTTCATGAACGTTTGTGGCAAAGGGTGAAATATGTGTGCAACATTGTCCACTGTGTAATCAGGACTTATAAAAAATACATGGGCTCACACTGAGCCATTGAGATTAGTCAGCAAAAGAGGGGGAAATAGTTAACGTCAAATAATTCAGCTCCACAGATACGTTTTCTTTTGAAACAGTCCAAACATAATAAACGTTGCATAAACGCTTCTATACGTTTCTTGTAAATATAGTTATAATTATAATATAAACCTAGGTAGGCTACACCTAAAGTGTGTGCGTGTTGTTATGTCATCGACTCCAGACAGTTCAGTGGCAGTTCAAGGCACACCTTCAAGCGGGTTCCTCCATTGCAATGGAGATGCAAATCCCTGCCTGCCTGTCAGCCAAACTGGGAAGAGCCAGGCCAGCAGAGCACCATGGAAGACGGCCATATGGCATCCAATCAAATACGAGGTATCCCAGTGGGGGAGGTCGGGGTTGAATCATCCGTGATTGCCATCAGAATCCCTTCTTCCTCTCCAACTTTCTTCATTTCTAAAAACACGTTTGGTTTATTTCTTTACTTTGTACTGGATTCACCATTGACAGAGCAGACTGCTGTTTTTTCAGCAGCTTCCTGCATGTGGTTTGGAGGAGACTGGGGCACCCACATGCAACACAAAGTGAAACAAAGGGATGGGAAACTCTGAAAACATTGCACACAGAAAACCAGCATGGGGTCTGAAACTGGTAAACCATCGTCCACAACCCCTTACTTCTATATGAGAAGGGAAGTGTTCCTCCACAATGGGTTTCTCTTTCTTATAGTGGTTCAGCCCTCTGAGCATTCCTCTGGTTGCCATGCACTACAGAGGTTACAGGCCTTGAATTCAAAAGTTGGAGCTGAACAAGTATTCGATAAAGGTTAGCGTCCATTAATCCTCGGGTGGGAGAGCAGCGGTAATAGGAAAAGTGCAAAGAAAGAGTTGCAGTCACACTATACTCATGCTTGATGTATAGCATACAGACGAACAAGCATTCAGCCTCTGCTACAGACCACTTCCTCAACAGCGCTAGAAACTGCATCCCCAAAACAAGCAACAAGCACGAGCTGCTTGTCGATAGAACGGAATAATAACCATGAATATCATACTTCATGAATAATAAAGCATGACTAATTAAGCAATAAAAGACACTCAATCACAAATGCAATAGGGCTAACAGCTGGTCCTGTTGAGGGCTGCTGGAATGTCAAAATATTAGCATTCAGTCTCCAAAACATCGTTATGGTGTGTGTGTGTATTTGAGTGTAATCCCACACACAAGGTGCATATGCTGTGCAAAAACAAAATAATCTGAAAATAGAGTGCATGATAGCATACCAAAAATGGTATCTATTATACATGTTATTCATGCAATTGTTAACGGTAGATGATTGACAAAAGTTATACGCCACATGACACTAAACCAGTCATTCATATAAATATATTGGTAGTGGAACAAATCAGGTATACCGTATCCATGGTGATGCATGGGTGACTGTTTCCTCTGTACTACACCAGTGTTATTCTGCCCATGAGAAATGGCTATGGCCAAACTGCATCCCGTTGGAATTATGTTCCTACGGTTCCCATTTCCAAGTGTAGACCACCTTCTAGAAACATGGCCCTCGTGAGCACCCTCAGCTGCCTTCCATCAGAACATTCAGATCCATCGCCCTGGGAACAGGTCTGTTTGGGTGGCAGTTCCAGCAATTCTCTGACTTAATGGGAATCTGTTCACGGGCAAGACAAAAGAATGGGTCTGCTTTACTCCAAGAGAAATCACTTTAGATGCACTGAGAGAGCTTCAGGCGGAGCTAAATGTACCCCTGTGAAGAGGGAAGTGTGTGTTTTTGATGTTTTTGGACGTATGGCGCAAGCGCAAACATTTCTGGAAAAATACCACCGCTGGCAAGTGTCTAGGGGATGATGCAGGGTATAAAATATGAGGGCTACATATAAAAACCAATGATCCTTTTAGACGACGAGTGTCGAAATGAAATGTCAATCCGCCAACTCTGTCCTGTAGGCAAACTTAAATGGAGTGCATTAAGCATACATAGCACTTTTGCATTAACATTGTCCACCTTTTGACAGTTAATGGCTAACATTCTTGTTAATGCATTACGGCATCATACACCATGCCTTATCGTGCATCACCATTCCCCATCCGTCCTATTGCAGTGAGCTGAGGCACAAAATAACCAACATCTCAAACAAGACGTTTAGCTAGGAACCTAGTTTTAGGAACATGTCACGGACATGAACAGGTCAAGGGTACAGCTGAAGTGAAGAAATCTATTAGGGATCCGCTTTTCAACCTGCTCCATTTGCTTGGTTTGCCCCTTCATCAAACAGACGTTCTCTCTGTTTCGACTGTCAATAGAGAACGTCCATGTTTGAGGCAGCTACGCTGTGGCTAAAGACGGGTGAAGGCAAAACAAGGAGATCATTCAAAATGGAGAGCCTTACATGAGGCCAGAGACACAGAAAGCAGTAATAGAAGAGAAGACAAAGAGACAATATCGTGAAGCAAAACATGAATATTCAGAAAGAGAGAAGGAAAGAGAGGGCAAAGGAGGCCATGGAGAGAGATAGATAGTGGAAGGGGGGGTCGGGGAAGATAAAACAGCGTGACAGAAAGAGAGAGGGCGACAGCAACAGACTGATAGCGAATGAGAGACGAAGGCAGACAAAGGAAAAAGGAAGATACATCGAGAGAGAGAGAGCGATAGAGACAGACTGATAGCGAATTAGAGACGGCGGCAGACAGAAAGAAAGGAAAAGGAAGATAGATCAAGAGGGAGAGAGGGAAGGAGGGAGAAAGAGGGAGAGAGAGAGCGACACAGAGCTCCCCAGCTGCAGTCCCTGTTGTCCGCCCCCCAACACAGCTGATCCTGAGGGCTTACCCTTCTGTTTTTTCACCCCTTTCACTTTTGTCCCTTGCATCATAGGGGAAGGAGCCTCACACTGAAGGGCCCGATTCAGCTATCAAATTAAAATGTGCACCATTTGTTCAATTCTCAAATGAGCTTTCGCAGGTTTCCCGTATCTTAGGAAATTACACATTTCGAAGACAGCCGGGAAATCAGATTGGGGAGACAAAGAGCAAGGTGCACTGAACGGGGAGGCATGCAAGAAGCCTACCATCTTGACTCTTTCCATCGATCACCAAAGCTTGCTTCCTTGCATTAAGGACAAATAATTACACACCAATTTAAATCAACCCATTGCCAACTGACCAGGGACAACTCTGTCAATTCCCAATTTAAGAGGGGAGATTCATCTCATCAATTTGCTGCACTGCATTCAAGTGTTAAGTCCCACCAGAGAGTGGCAAACCTTGTACATAAAGTGGAGTAGCAACAAACACAGCAAATCATTAAAGTTTACAGTGAGTATACCAACACAACTTGTCAGAAATTATACTCGGGTAGAAGGATTTAATTTGGCTGGAGTAAGACTGCAAAACAATGTTGACCTCAAATACTTGGAAGCTGGAATAAGTTAATCAGATGGTCTCTGCCACCTCACCCTGGTATGTGTCTGCTGTCAAGCGACGATGAGGTAAGCTACATTTCCCAAACAGAAACGATGCGGGCATCAGGCCTCACATATCAAACAAACATTTGCCTGGCGGAGCTGTTCGGGAAGGTCGTACACACGTTAGAAGATCCTTTGCAGAGGTTGGGTTATGTGGAGCTCATCAAGGATGGGAAGTCTGTGACCTGACTTGTAGGACAGCAGATGCATGGATTGATGCATCCTTTTCATCGGTGAACTGAAGTGTTTGTTTCTTTTCACAATGGAACATTTGCTTGCCACTGTCTGCACATTCCAAACCATCCACCATCGGCTGGCTCACACTCCATGTCTTCGTGTCACGTCCACAATTGGTGGTGTGGAAAATGACACCACCGGGATTCTTAAATAACCTGGCATACCCAGCACACCGAGCAAGCTAATACGGAGACAAGATACATGATTGATTTTCTATTTCCATTTCTGGAGTGGAGAACTGGCGAGCGAAAGCGGTGCACACTCTGTAACACATAACCACGTGGAAGGCTCATCTTCATCAGCATCATCCAATGGTGACACACAAGGTGAGGATGTGCTGCAGGGTCCTTCATGATGAGCAGCAAAGGTCTTCCACCATGATTCCTGTACAGAGAGCCAGTAGGAGCTTCTTGCAGCGACAAAGTGGATTCCCTCGTCGCAAATGTAATTCCTTATGACATAAAAGCTCGGTTCATGTAGGTTGTGTTCGGTTCTGTCCTTGCAGTGAGTTCTTATTGGGGCCGACACTGCCAATAAAAGGGCATGGGTGCCACGACCTCAGGTTCATTTAATAACACTGTTTTTTTAAATGTATGCATTGCTTCGCATATTATCTGAATTCATTTACTTTGTAATTTTTTCCCCCCAATGTTTTACAGAACACACCGCACTGTGCAGAGATCATACAGACCCTAGGCTAATCCCTGCTGCACAGTGTACGCTTGGTGTCCACGCTAAGATCTGCAAAATCTGAATTCAGGCCCAAGCAGCCTCCGTCCTCCACTGAGGATCTGATCCGGATCAGCCCAAAGGGACCCCCCCTGTGGACTACATGGATCCGACCAGGAAATCGAGGTTCTCTTCTGTGCTACATTTGCTTCTGCCATTTGCCAAATGTTAATTCATCACCAATATGGCAGCAGCCAAATATAACAGTTTGAATTGAAATAAATCCCTCTTAACCCCTCGGATTTGACTCAGCATGTATTGTATGTAGTTGGCCATCGGACTGTGGTCCAATGACCCATGAGGACCTGCCCACCCACGGCTGCCCTTTAACACCTCAACATCCCTGGGAGTTGAAGTACTCCCGGTGAGTCCAGCCGCATGGGTCTTCTAGCCGCTGTTATGATGTGATTGGACCACAACAGGGGCCTGCATGGAAGCTTGCTATGGTGTTAAATTAGCCAAATGGAAGGATGTGGTGGTGGTGGTGGTGGGGGACCAGACTAAGTGCGGCGGACCAACTCGATTGCCGGGGCCAAACGCAATTAGACCTTGTGGCGGAGCAGGGGCCAGCAGCAGGGTGTTGTCCTCTGATTGGATAATGCACCATGGAAGATGGCCATTGATTGGAGGTAATAGCCAGAGGGGTTGGCCAGCCGATAAGACTCGGTGGAGATTCATGGTAGCCTAGAGGAGGCGATCTCTGTGTGTGTGTGTGTGTGGGTGTGTATGTGTGTGTGTGTGTCTTCCTTGCTGCCTATCTAAACAGGGTGCATCCAGGGGAAGACAGAGACAGGACAGGCAAGACGAACAGGGCTACGGAGGTGGCAGGCCCAAAACATCTCCGGTGAATACGGATGAGATGGACAGGAAGGATGGGCCACACTGTGCAAATGAAAAAAACCCTGTAATCATCAGGCAGAGTCTCATGGGGGACCTGATCTCATTAGAGAATAACAGTGGACTATTGTCCTCATCACTACACAAACGACCAAACTGCCACTCTGTCACTGAAACTCATCAGCATCAAGGTGGTCGAGGATTAGAGATGCTGTAGGGAAACTTGAACAGCTATAATGTGATTGTAATTTGTTAGAAAGGCCATATCCCTCAACTGAGTGAAATATCACTCAATATCAAAAAGTATCTTTTCTAGAGGACCACAAACCTGTATAAAAAAACTTCAACCAATCAGCTCCTCTCTTCTCCTTGTTGGTTTGGGGGAATAAGTTTTGCCGGTCAATCACATGTACATGGTATAAAGAGATACAAGCTAGTCCGGACCCGAGCACGTTCTGTCTGTGCCCAACTGGTTTAAAACCCAATTTTTTCCCTGCTGCTTTTCTGCAGTATATAAATGAATTCATCTGAGTTGTTTGAATGAAGATATCTGTTCAGCAATACGTGCAGGATCTTACTGAACAGCATACTTCCTCTTGCGTAAAAAACCTGAAAGAGTGCAGTGCTGTGGACACCGAAAAAACAACACTTAATTGTTACCTTTGACTGCCAGGTGATAACTTTAATTAAAAAGTACAAAAATGGAAATTCTATCTGATTTCAGATCAGACATCTGTTCAGAATTGCACAGAGGATTGCTTAGAAAGAGATTCAAACTACAGCGGATATTGCAAAAACATAAGAAAAATATTCATGTATTATTGATCTGATCATTACTTATGAATTTACTCGACCCTCCCACCCCCTTTGAATTTATCAATTATGCACAATGGAAATGGCCAAATAAAGGGAGGCAGCTGCAAATAAAGCCATCTATTACACGGACCAATCAGGCTTTAGCTCAGGTGAGCCTTCCTTTCTAACACTCCGGAATGAACCCACCCAGATCTGAGGATCAAAGGCAGTCTCAGAGGGCTAGCCGGGATCAAACGCACACGCACGCACACACACACACACACACACAGACACACACAGTATGGAAGACATGCTAGCTAATTACCCAAGCCGAACACTCCAACCTAGCCCAATTAGCCGACAGCAGACTGCAAGCCATGACCTGCTAATTAACGTCCAGCAGACCCGTGCGGGGGGGCTGTCAGGTGAGTGAGAGCAGAGATGGGGGAGGTGAGGGGAGGTCATCAGGCAGTAGGCCTTCTCACTCCAAACACCTGAGTATCATGGATTCTTGTGTTTAATCGAAACCCCCTTAAAGGCCATGGCAGAGGCCATTACAATGGGATGGGAAATATGGATGCGCTGCTCCATATTTGCTCTTAAAGGTTGTATCAGCGATTCTAGGCCGAAACATGAATGATCAAATCCATCTGATCTTTCCTCATGATCCGCTAGCTGCCCGCTTCATAAGCAGGCCGTCAAAAAAACGCATCTCTGTAGGCAGCTGATGCTCCGGGATTGTACACAAAAACAAATGGCTTGCTGATACAACCTTTAAGGCAAACCTTCAATAGATTGAGTGGGGAGGGGCAGGCTCAGCCAACACATGTACTGAATCAATAGTATCAGTAAATACTGCAAACAAACAAACACACTTTTGTTTAAATATTCCTGAACTGCCCAATCTTGAATATATTTGTGGTGTCAAACGAGTCAACACAGTGTTTGTTGTTCATGGTGTACTGAGGTGGTGTACCGACTCTCGTTCCTGACTTCAGACTGAAATACACGACTCTCACACACAGGGCTGTTTATTGTCTGAAGTCTATGTCTCGACACTTGGCGAGAATACTCACACTAAAAAATCACACACACAACAATAAGTGAAAGGAAGATAGATTTCCGGTTTCTTTATCATTTGAAGGGAGAACTATTCTATCCTCACTAGATAAATCTCTTCTTATCATAGATAATTTCTGCACCTTCATAAATTAAACGTAATAGATACCTTTTGTGAATGCGTGTTAGTATATTGCTATTTCACATTTTGGTAATAGGACATTCTATTCCTGTGGTCCTTGAATAAAGTAAAAATAGTACATTCTCTTAACAATTAGGCAGAACCATCGATAACTTCAGGCTCTTAGCTGTACAATGCAATTTCAATTAGGTTTAATCAGGGATTTGGGCAACTCATTTTCCTAACAGATTGGCTGCGCCGCATGCACAGAATTAGAGGTGCAGTGGACTGTGAAGTCCCCCTTATTAGACATTTTGTACACCACAAAGATGCAGCTGCTGACCCAACTGGCTCACATGTTGAACCTCAAGGGGCGGCTGAAAGGGCAATGTGACACGGAGCATCGACTGAGTTCACAATAACGAGTGTCGTATATTCTGCATTTTATGTGGAATGTTACCGGAAGCTACGCAGAAGAATTACATTGTTCTTTGCCTTTATCTCTTTTTGAAGTAGTTCAGCCTAAGCATGTCAAAATGAAATAAAAAGACTCATTACAAATGCTGTAATAATAATATAACCGCATAATAGCAAATTAGTTGCTATTCAAATAGAATCTCCAATGGTATCAATAGAATAAAATGACGTCCTTTTCTTCTCACGCATATACTAGGGACGCTTAATGAATTCTGGATACATTATTCATTCATTGTAATCAAGAAATGGTTTTGAGTTGCGTCGTATATATCTGCCCCATTACAGAAGGAAGCGAGCTTCTGTCTCAATATCCTGATTCAAGCTTCCTTCTTTATCGCCTTCCTCCTCCTCCTCTCATTCATTTTTGCTTCTTTACTTCTCTCAACACAGGGACGTTTTAACTACGGGCTACTACAAGGGTGGCGGTGTACAGTGTTTGTTGGGTGTTAAGTATTCCTGCTGTTTCATGTGCGTTGTGAAAGGAGAAGCATTTGAAGTGCGGGCATTGCCACATCAATGTGGACCGCCGGGAGTTCATGGATGAAGGTACCCCTGTTCTCCTGGGCACTGCCTCGCTCGCTCCCTAGGGTTCAGGGTTCGGACCAGTGGATCTAAGGGAGATGGGCTTCGTCGCATCATTCATGAATAACTTAAAGGTTGTTTCAGCGATTCTAGGGCCGAAACATGAATGATCGCATTCATCTGATCTTTTCCTCTCGATCCGCTCGCTGCCCGCCCCGTAAGAAGGCCGTAAAAAAACGTGTCTATGCCCCTGATCGTAAACAAAAACAAACGTGACTACCAGTCACTCCAAAACACTTGGAGCATAGGCTGCCGACAGATATGTGTTTTTTGCTGCAGAAACGCTGATACAACCTTTACGTCACACCGTAAAGCGATTCTGGGTCGAAACTGCACCTCTACAGGCAGCCTACGCTCCGAGATCGTACACAAAACAAATGGGTTTAGTAAACAAATGGCAGAATCGCTGATACAACCTTTAACATACAACCTTTAACATACTATTATATTATATTACCATGCCTCCTTCTATCAGACAATCCCTTCTTCCTGTTTTACACACCTCACTCTGAGTCGTGATATTCGACAAACATGATACACAAACCGCAAACACACACAAAAGACAACAACCATACACAGACGGTGACGCAGCCAGAGATGAAGTACCGTGAGCAGAGATGCTCACCGGCTCCTCAGCAGCAGCCAGAGGTTAAGTGTGAAGGGCAGTACTTTAACATCTGTATTGAGTGGTTCTTCCTGGTCATTCATGTGTGAGCCTATGATTCTGTCAAAACACATGTACATATGTGTGTGTGTGTGTGTGTGTGTGTGTGTGTGTGTGTGTGTGTGTGTGTGTATGTGTATGTGTATGTGTGTGTCTTGCTGGCAGGGGAGCCAAAAATAACTAATCATGGTGAAGGCTGATATTTGTGGTTGACAATTTGGCTCTGGCATCGATCTAATGGACGGTAAAACATAATCCATCTGCTTTTATTTCAGTGTGCTTGTGCTCGGGCCCATAAAGAGAACGTTGGTTGTTATAGGACAGCGTTATTCCAGTCTTCTTTCAGTCAAACAATATAAAATATGAATGAGCAGTGTATCAAATTAAGGTTGTGTCAAACTTGATATCCAGCTTACAAAATCATCTGTTACCAAAACAAATGTTTTATAACAATAGCTATTAGAGCCAGGAACAGAAGAAGTAATGACTCCATCAAAAAAAGTATTTTTGTGTTTATTTTTATCCAGTTGAACTCTGTCAACCTCTGCATGTAACATTTTAGATGTACGTGATGATTTGGCATGTTTGTCAGACCCAGGGTTAATTGTTGTCATTGTCTATTTCCGGACTTTCTTCAACTCAAATCCTCTGAGGCTGTGGGCGTGGTCCATCAGTTTATTTAGCAGCTACCAAGACTATATCTTGGTTTGGATCATGTAAGTGCAAACAAACAGCTCTCGCTAGGTAGCTTTCTCCAATAATGTAATCTCCAATAATTCTGTGTTGTTTTTTCACTTAACAGATTTGTACGCAGCATACACTTTCTGTGCTTACACACCACTGCATACGCACAAGCACACAGTTAGAAATCTTGAATGTTAAATGTCCTGTTCACGAGCATGGTTGTCAATTTCAGATCCAACTTGTGGATTTGGTTCCCTAAAATCCTTTCAGGCATGCAAATAAAACAATATTTTTGACCCTTAAAGAACATGTTTACACTTAAATATGACACGGCATTCAGTTAACGTTTGCCTCGACTTTTAAAAAATTGAGGGAAAATGGAGGCAATTGTTGTAAAATGACAATGATGTCAATTTACAACAATTAATTACATGGGGTTTATAACTTATGAACCTCAAATGAATGTAGTTACTTCAGATCACTGCTTCGAGTAGTAATTGCAACCATTGACATGAAGGTACAAATGACTGCCTTTCAAACCACAGTAGCAGTCATAAATAAATGTCCAATAAATGTCCACCTTCATTTTGTGGCCAGTAAATTCAAAACTGTTCCAGGTAAGTGAGCACCGCAAGAACAGGCAGGTACATTCAAAAACGCCTCAGCTAGCCTTGCAGGTTTCTAGGTTTATATTGACAGGCTGTATCTTTGATTCCCGTCAGTGGTTGCAGGTGTTCCACGCGATCAAACCACAAAATACAATTGACTGTTTTGGTGAAATGGACAAAAAGAAAGGGGGGAGAGAGAGAGAGAGAGACAGGGTAGACGGCGTGATGGGAGATGAAAAGAGGCAAAATGCTAAAGATAACTGCCCCTGCTACCCAGCCATTCAATTTAAACGATTTGCTTTTCCTCCCTCTCACTCCCCTCCCCTTTTGTCCCCTCCCCCTTCCCTCACAGCTTTATATCTTCCCTTCTTGGGTGGCAACAGAGAGCTTTTGGGGTCTTTTCCCATAAGTCAGCTGTAAGACCAGTGTTTGTGGTCCGTTGCGGACGGCTAATAAGCACAAACAATGGATTCAGAAGCACTTAAAGAGGCCGACGACTCCCGTAGCGGAGTAGATGAGGACAGCTCAGCAGACCAGCTCCAGTTTCAACTGTGTCGATAGAATGAAACGGCAACCGAAGCACTTTTGTGTTCACATAAAGCCCCTGATATCGATCCAACAATATGGATCTATCTCGTTCACAGATAATTTAAACTAGATTAAAGATAAACGACGGCCTTCAACACTATAACATCGTTTGTTTATGTCCATTGACGAAGTACAACGAGGGAAGGACCGATGTTCCTGTATAAGTTTTAGTAAACTTGATTGCTGAATACACCACATTGCTGCTGTAGTAACAATGTGGTTTAATCGGACAGTATGTATTCTAATCAGTGGAGCAACAACCATAACTATGACAGGACATACATTTTGGCAGACGGACAGCCTTGTAAATGTAGTACACATTTGGCCATTTAAATGAAGGAGGTAGCCATGAGCTCTGTATAGCGTCCGAGCCATGGCCCTGTGCAAAGAGAAAACAGCCTGGCATCACCGTCAACGTGGTCGTTTTGGTCCGTCTCTTGGGCAGCCCAGGTATGGCCGTTTCATCTCGTTTTGAAGCAGTTCCCGGACCAGTAGGGCAGCAATTCACTCAATGTCCCACTTTCTATTTGAGCGTAGACTACCGTCAGCGATAGCTGAAAACTGAAGTGGTCACCATTAAGGTCTAAAATACTGTGAAAAGGTTTACATTTTTTTCAGTTTGAGAGTTTTTCACAAAAAGTGAGGGGGTACAGCATCACAATACACAACCGACACTACAATCGAGTGCTTTTTGAATGAAACAATGGCTAAGCTCAAGTAGCAACCACAACTAACATTAGCATTACCATGCTAGCAAGAGCCCCATGTCGCATGCTGCATGTGCGGCATACTGTATCAACGCACACTGGCACATTTCTGGTAAGCGTTTCACAATTATGAACATATCGTTGTAATACATTCGATCAATGTATTCAATGTTTAATTCAGTACAATTCATGTACAATTCAGTGGATATTTCTTCCTGGTGTTGAGAGGATGGTAGTCAAAGCTATTCTCAGCAATGTAGGAATATAGCACACTGGAGCAGATCACAGGAAGCCTGAGACGACAGCCAGTGCCAAATTGCACATAACGAGTGTGGCAGTTGCTCCCACCACATGCCACCTAGGTAGCTTGGCTAGGCTTCCCCAGACACTGAGACACAGGAAGAAGCTATATTGAAGCGTCCTTTCTGCGAAAGTTGGAAAGATGTTCCATATCAGGTGTTCGATGCGGACATGTCCGGGCTTCTTCTACAGTGTGTGTCGTGACGGCAGGTTTAACTTGGTTGCCCTGATCGTTGAATCCACCACAGTTGAACAGCCTCTCACAGCACCTGCCCATCAACAGTAGTGAAAGCTGTAATGATATGTAGTCACCCACACACACAGTACTTTCCATCTTCTATGGATATGATGCCAAGGTGTTAGGATGCGGAAAGATTGTGCTTTATGTGTTTGTGTGTTTCAGTCAACTGGTATTGCTGATAATGGCTTACCTGGCTAAAAACTGGTATTGCTAATTTATGAATGGGATCGGTGTGACTTTATTCCTAGCTCCGATTTGTCCAAGGTTAACAGAGCGTGGCGATACCACCAGTCCGACACGAATACTGCGATTAACACCTACTCCATGAGCAAAACATTAATGCTAAGCCAAGCACCCATAGTACGAGTCCAAAGTAAATATCATACGAGCCAAACTCTGCACTGAATCAAACTTATCAACTCAAATTCTACAGATCATGTTTATAATCGAGAAAAGAAAAATCCCAACAAAGCAATCTGTCTGCTGCGTACGACCGCTTCGTTTGGGTTTATTGGACCGGGTTGCACTGAGCCCAGAGTGCAGATCCTTCAGATCGATCCACTTCCTCACCTCCGCTGCTCCTAAATCTCCACCCCGCATCAGACCCCCGCATCCACCCATTAGGACTCTGTGGGAGGTGACATTTGGAGCTGTGACAAGCCCCTCCCTATTTTCTGGTGTTTAAGTCATTTGCCCTCTGGGTAACCCATGGCGACAGCCACACCCCTACAGCTAGGCAACG
>JAOTIX010094915.1:0-12322 GCA_027123715.1 Gaidropsarus macrophthalmus
TGTGTGTGTGTGTGTGTGTGTGTGTGTGTGTGTGTGTGTGTGTGTGTGTGTGTGTGTGTGTCTGCATGTGTATGTGTTTTGTCACCTCTGTTGCAGCTGCATCTCCGTGAACTGCTGCTGCCAGTGGGCCTGCGCCTCTGAGCTCAGGGGCTGCAGGTCGGACATTTGCATCGCTAAAGCTGTGACGAGCTGCTCCCACACGCTGTTGCTGTCGATGGAGGCATGGTACAGAGATTGCAGGGACGCGGCTATCTTCGCAGCCGTGCCATTGGCGGCCCCTGGCGCGGCGTTCTGTTCAGACGGTCACATCGTTTAGAAGCAGAATCGGCCAAAGACGAGCCTTGTTCAATGATGCAACATTGCCATTCAGTGGTCGACATGTGTAAGTACAAGACTGGCGAATGCATGCGCATGAGTGTGTCGCCACCGAGTGGACTGTAGTCACCATAGACATCGTATATACATAAACGGAACATTGAGCGCTACTGCGTACTGGCGCTGACGAGAAATACGGCGGCCATCTTGGAGTGGTGACCCGCTCCCCTCACTGTACTGCGTTTGGATGGAGCAATGAACTATCATTTCTAACATTTCTGACAGAGGTATGATGAATTAAATGTGCTGACAGTTCATTGCTCCATCCAAATGCATTGCAGTGAGTGGAGCGGATCACCACTCCAAGATGGCCACCGTATTTCTCGTGTTCCAGCAGCCAATGAGCTGTATATGTATAGGCCTATATGTCTAATGGTAGCCACTGGTAAGCTGATCTATCCAGCATGTAGATGGACACCCGTCATGTCAGTTTGTCAGCCTGGCTTAAAATGTCCAATGACATTCATAGACAAATAGGGGCCCGTCAAAACAAATGCACCTTTACACAAAACAGAAAACATTTGCTGTTCTCTCTTTTCCTCAGCAGGGGGCAGCACTGCATTTTTACCTTGAGGCCAAGGTTCGCATACGTGACCTGGCTCTCGGCGTAGCTCTGGAGGACCGGCTGCAGGTTCAGCTGACACCACGCCCGCATGGTGTCCACGTCCAGCCCGGCCGCGCTCCCCACTGGTTCCCACAGCGCCAGGACCTGGGGGACCATCAAGGTCCCATTGGTCTGCACATGGAGGGTGGGTGAGAGTGCAGGGACATCAACAGACAATGGGCGCACACCATCAAGGACTCTGTTCATCATAGTAGATGAACTTTGTTCATGGCAGACAGACAAAGAACAGACCAAACCTGTTTGGCTTGGTTGAATATAGAATGGAGGAACGAAAGGGAACGAAAGGGAATGTTTCAAAGGGAAGTGAGGGGAAAACATGAAGCACATGTCTCGCACCATCAATCTCTGTCCAACAAAGTTATTCAGTCTGCTTGGGGGCAGCAGTAGCTCAGGGGG
Source organism: Gaidropsarus macrophthalmus (assembly GCA_027123715.1). Classification (NCBI taxonomy): domain Eukaryota; kingdom Metazoa; phylum Chordata; class Actinopteri; order Gadiformes; family Gaidropsaridae; genus Gaidropsarus; species Gaidropsarus macrophthalmus. The sequence goes on from JAOTIX010094915.1 coordinate 1,397, forward strand.
TTGAGGGGCTTGTTCAGTAACTGGAAGGTTGCCAGTTCGAATCCCGGCTCCTCCTAAGTGTTGAGGTGTCCCTGAACAAGACACCTGTCCCTGGCATGCTGGTTGCTAATGTGCGTGCCATTCTGTCTAGACAGCAAGCTATTGAAATACCAATTGATGAAAGCTACAACAAGCTAATAATATGTATAACATAATATGTATAACAATATATATAATGATTTATATAAATCTTTTATTTACAGTAGTATGAAGTACGTTCATAATTATGTTATCAACCATTTAAATTGTAGCATAACTATATAAACAATTATATATCTAAAGCAATATCATGTTCAAGAGGCAATATTTGAACTAATTCAGCCTTTCTGATGAAAATAGTATTGTACCCATACTCATATCCTACAGGCCAGATAACATGGCAGTATGTAGAGGGCGTTAAAGGAAAATATTCCAGTCACAGAATATCTCCTGTCATCAAAGAAGACGCCAACAAGATTAAGAAACTATTCATCACGGAGGCTGAAAGATGCCTTTGAACAACAATCGCCGACTGGTGGAACATATCTGTGTACCGCGTCCCATTGTCCCATTGCTAAAGCTCTTGGACAAAAACAAGACAAAGACAGAGAGAGAGAGAGGGAGGTAATAACAGCGGCCCAACCTGTCCTGCAGCTTTCACCGTGTGCTCGATGGCCAGCTGGAGTCGCTCCTGGACGACAGACAAGTTGATGCCGCTGCTGTTAATGGACCGAATGAGCTCCGCTGTCAGGTTGATGAGCGGCCCCTGAACACTCTGTACCAGGTCTACATGGGATGGACAAAACAATAATCAATCAACACTGAAGCCATTTTAAACCTGCTTTGTACAGAAGCCCAATTGGAACAATGATAAATCAAACAAGAATAACAAATATGCAAACTATTTAACAGTTGGTATTATCTGGTATTATATTATAGTAGTCCTATGGTCAGGTGATCAAGGGAGCCTATTAAGCGCTCTGCTGCTCAGTAAACTCACCATTCTGTGCTTGCATGTTCTTAACCTGTGTTTGTAAAATGGTCTCTATCATCCAGACAACAGGCACGTCGTCCTCCCACATGGGAGTCTCTTGGAGAAATGACAGCAGAGCGTTCAGCATCATCTCCAGCCTGGGACACAAATGCAGCGACGTTGACTTCCAGAGCCCATTGAACAACAAGCCTGTGACTTATTACTCAACGATACAGTCCCAAAGAGCCCCATGGTATGCTCACATTCAAAGAGAGATTTTACATGTGATTTTGGGGTGAAGGGGCAAGCCCACCTCCATCAGTGGCAAATCAAACTTACTTGTTCCAGGTGCCTGGGTTTGCAGAACTGGTCATGATTTGTTCCAGAACATGGGGAAGATCATCAAAGGCCGTGATGGGTTGGGTCTGACTGGGGAACCCTAGACTTTCTGCGAGAGTGGGCCACACTCTGCTGAGGAGCATTTGAATCTGGGTGGTAAATTATATTTTGGTTAGGTCAAAACACAAGCGATTTAGGATATACTGGAAGTGGTATATAGACGTTCTGTTACGTCATCCTATTTTGTCAGTCTAGGTTCATATTTAATTGAGTTTCTATTTACCAGTATAATTATTACTGATAAATGTTGAATAAAAAATACTAATCAATTCAAAATCAAACAGTTAGCAGTAGCTCAGGGGGTAGAGCTGCATTGAAAAGTGCTTTGGTCGCAATGTCATTGTCGAAAAAAGCGCTTTATAAATACAGTCCATTTACCATTTACCATAATTAAAACTAATTCATTGTATCAGATAGTATGCTTAAAAGTATTTCGTTTTTAGAGCTTTCTGAACACTACAAAAGGGATTCTTACCTGATTGATAACGGTCAGGTATTCTGATGAGGAGTTCCCAATACTGGCCCAGACACTAATGTTGCCTGAAAACATAATTCAACATAAATGTTAATTCATTTTTCATTCATCACAATTATTAACATTGGCAGTTGGACTTCAATGTCATGCATTGGAAGTTATATGTGTGAAATCTACAGGACAGAACAGTGACAAGCACACTCACCTTGGTTGTCCGCCACTAAAGACTGAGTGATGTCGATGGCGATGGTCATGTAGGCCTCAGCCGTGCTGTTTCTGGGTAGGAGTCTTCGGACAGTCATCAGCTCGTTCAAAATGCTTCAAAAAACAGACGGAGGCTCATTTTGAATATGTTCACCTTTGTCTGCTTTAAGCTCAAAATAAGGAACATTTTTTAGCACATCTATGCTAACATTCATCTCTTGTATTAGAGCAAGAGACAAAACAACTATTGAATCTATTCAATTCATCACTTAAGGATCCAAAGATGTCCTTTTCGTTCTCTTTGGTGACGAATGCTAATTTTCCCAAAGACACAAACAGTGTTGCAGTCAAAAGATTGCAGCATTCAAAATAATGCAAAGGAATCAGCTTCCATCATGTTCACCAATAGATGGCGACTTCTTTGAGATTGCTGATTTGAAAACAACGAAAAATGCAACTTACATCTGATTAAACACATCTCTTCCATCAGGCATGGAGATGGTCTCAAAATAGGTGACAATTATCTGGATTCCAGAAATCAGGTAATCAGCAACATCGTGGGGCAGGGTAAGCTTGAAGAGCATCTCCGCCCTTGTCAGGATATGCAGCGAGATGTTGCGAGCCAAGGCGAAGTTCATATCAGGGTTCAAGATCAGTTGGAGCGAGTCCGCCGTGAGGGCCATGACATTTTGCTGCAGAGCTATCTCAGGGTTCAGGCTTTTCATCACTTGACCGACCACTGCCAAGATGGATTCTGAGAAGCGGTCGCTCTGGAGACCGCCTGGTTGCTCGGCCACTGTCAGAGCCTCGCGGATGAACTGGGTGATGTTGCTGATGACTGAGTAGTAGGCCAGTTCCTCGTCATTGAGGTAAAACGCAACAGACTTCAGGAGCTTGTAGATGTCTTTTCCTGGGGTGGATAGGTTGAGGCTAGAGTTTCCCCAGTGTAACATGCTGTCCAAGACCACGGTTACGTTAGGTTCTCTCATCCAGTTGTGTATGAGATCCAGATAGAGCCCAGACTGATATGATAAAGCGTCCAGGGTGGTGGCGTTGCACAAAGGTAGCTGCCCGAGGCTCTGTGCAAAGTTATTTTGAAGCTCCAAATTAGTCAAGATGAGTTTTATCTGCTCCCTCACCATCTCAACAATTACCAGTCCGATTTTGTTCACCCCCTCCCCATTTATTGGGTATTCGAGGCTGTCAATCAGATTTGTAACCTGATGACTGACAAACTGAGAAAAGTGGGTTGATGCCAGTTGTATAGCAACCTCCAGTTCAGCCAAGCGGTAAATAGGTTGGAGAAGGCTTGAAAATTCACTGCTGCTGGTGATATTCTCTAGCTTTCTCAAGTACCACTGCACAATCTTCAGTTTTGCCAGATACGTGGTATCATTCATGGTGGTGTTGGAGTTCATAGGAAGGCTGTACGGATAGACGGAGCTAAGTTTCAAGAGGCCGTGAAGAACTCCGATCTCCCGCATGACCTCAGGAGAGCTGAGATTGAGCCGTTGCAGTCCCGTCATGACATTGGCCAGGGTGCCGTTCAGAATCAGTACGCTCGACAGATGTGGATTGGAGGAGGAGGTCACGTGTTCTGCATCGACGATAAACGCATTGAGGAGTTCTGGAATGAGGGCAAAGACCATGGACTCGTTGCGGAAAGCAGGTATGTTTGAGAGGAAGCCACTGACATGGCTGATCAGTCCCGTGGCACACTGGATGTTCTGGCCCGGTGGCGCGGCAAAGCACTGCTGCACGTCAACGAGGCCCACGATGTTCACCAGCAGGCTGTTGACGTCGGCGGATCCGAACAGAGCAGCCAGCATGTCCAGCTCTGCCAGAGTGAGGTTGGACTGTCTCAGGGCTTCCTGAGCCTGGGCTACAGTAGGCTGCGGTGTGTCCATGAGCAATGTGATGAAGTGGAGCATCCGGTGAATCAATTGAACGTAACGCGCCTCTCTCTGAGGAAGGACCAGTGAAAGGACGGCGGCAGTTGTGTTGATCGACGATGGGCTTTGCAGGAAAGGATTCGTCGGAGCGATTTGGATGGTGACGTTGCCCGTGGCCGCTTGTGCCATCGTCGAGACTTGCTGCAAGAATTTGAAGATTTCGGAGAGGCTTGCGACACAATTCTCGCCTGTTGATGTGCAGAACGACAACTGACCGGCCAGCAGCTGGACCTCCTGGAGATGCTTGGTAGCAAGAACCTGGAGCTCTTCCGAGAGGAACGCAAGAAGTTTCTGCGTGATGAGCTGCTGGGTGGCGTTGGGCCCGGCCTGAGACAGATTTTGCAGGCCCTCTGGGGAAAGCAGTTGGAAGAGGTCTATCATGGCCAGGTGGAGGTCGGTGACCTGACCTGCACTCAGTTGCCCGCTCGATAGCCAGACCTGATCAATTTGACGCAGTCTGAGCGCCGAAACCCAAAACTGCTGGAGCTGCTGAAGGAACGTCAGGACGATGGTTGTTGGGTCACCGTCAGGGGACTTCAGTAGGTTATTCAGGAGCTCCATGGTGGACAGCACACACTCTGTTAAACCTGCTGTGGTCTGGTTAGTGAATGGCTGAATGGCCATGTGGAGGCGTTCCAGGTCTTCTGGGTGCAGGTACGCAGAATACGTGAGTAGGGTTTGCCCCATGCTGAGTGACAATGGGAGGGTGAGATTCCCCTCCATGGACAGCAAGCTCATGATCAACCTCTCCAGATCTGGATCTGGGTTTGTGTTGTTGAAGGTGAAGAGGTGTTCGTTTTGCCTCCCGAGCTCCAGAGCGGCTTCCAGAAGAGTGGAGGCGTTAATGGGTGCACTGCTTCCAAACAGGGGCACCAGTGGCCCCAGACCAGTGGACTGGAGAAGATCATAGATGTGGGGGAGAATTTGATTGGGGTCGGAAATGTCATTGTCCTTCAGGGAGGCGAGCTTCAGTACAAAGCCCTGCAGGTTATTTATCATTTCGATCAGGTAGTGAGACACTGCATTGCTCTCGGGTATTTGCTGTGGGATGTGTGATGCCATCAGGCCTCTCAAGATGTCTCCGTAGATGTGTTCCAACAGCTTCAGTGTTCCCTTGAGGTAGCTACAGAGTGGACAGAGAGGAGATACTGGCAATTAGAAGCAAACATGACATGACTTTCCAATACATAGGAGTTATTAAAAAAACATGTTTAGGCTTCGTAGCCATGTTTTGTTTTCACAGTATAATATTCAATATAATTGAACAAACAATAATGTTTATGTTATGAATCACCATTAAATGACACATCTCTTTCAGCGTAATCCAATGATTACAGTATAATGAATTCACTGTTTTAAGTGGGTATTTAGGTTTTAAAGACAGCATAATCCAGGATCCGACAGTCCTACTATGCTACTACACTTATTGTTAGAGTTACTTATGGTTACTTATGGTTATGGAATGGCAGGGATTCGCAAAACAAAGTGAAGCGCTGCCAGATTTGACTTTGTCAGCCATCAGTCTTGAGATATGCAGGTACATTCTGGTACTTGAGACTACGTAAGACATTCCACAGTATTGTTGTTACCTGATCACAATCTCTGGCTTTGTTGGTAGTGACATCAAAGCCTGTGCTGCTGATTGAAGAAACTGTGGCCAGTCCACAGCAGAATCGCAATACACCTCCATGAATTGGGTGTCCAAGTTACCTTTGGGGGGTAAAAGGATATTTATCTTTGTTTATTTATCTTATGTTTTAATTTTATTTCTGGGTCTTCCACATGTTCTATCAATATGTGTGTATCCTGTAAAAATAGAACTTAACTTTAGCCCATACAAAACAACCCTGCACACATAAACCAACAATGCACGTTGATGTAGCGCTCATTAAAAACACTGGTTTGAGCAGAGCTGTAAGGAAAGAAACCACTGGGGGACGACGGGGGGGGGAAGGCTCACAGTTTGCAGGCTCCGTGGTGTCGCCAGGCTTGTAGTTCAGGATCCACGAGGACATTTGCACATAGCTGCCCACCTGGGGCCACAGCGGGCTGCCCTCGATGCGTTCGCCCAGACTTGCCAGGGCCATCATGACTCTGTGGAACCCAAAGTAAACAACATTGCAGAGTGGATGCATGGAAACAGGGATAGGCACCGTACCCAATAATCAACATGGTGTCAGGCTGGGCTATACATTATGCATATTTTGTTTTGCTGCAATTAACATACAAATAATTAACAGCGTTATGTTTATGATTTGCTATGGGTAGAATGGTATTTTAACTGATATGAATTGAAACAATATTCAACAGTAATGTGAATGGATTTCCAGGAGACCTTTGTAGGAGAATGTCTGTCATATCGTCAGTGTCGTTCCCAGGCATCCAGTTGTCAGAGATGTAGGTCAACAGCGTGCGGTTCAGGAACATTGGAAGGTACATTGTGTTGTTACACAGCATGTGCCACTCATAGAGGATCATGGGAAGGGTGACAGTGTCACCTTCAGCACTAGAGATGGTACCGTAGCCTTCGCTTATCTGGAAACAACAGAAAACACGCGCACATATGACTATGATTATCATTCGGATGTCGGACAAAATGTAAATCAGCACAGCGTAACATCACAACCTAGTTGTACATAATTGCAGACCAATTGGAACAACATAACATAATATGTTTCACACCACAGTAAGTTTCGATCGGACTTGGAATAAACATAGACATGGAAATGATTAAAAAAGATCTAGCATTGGTAGCAGCAATGACAGCAGATGGATTGCTTTTATACATGATGGTAATGACCGCAATACACAAATGCAAGAACAAAACAATTAAATGAACACAAATGCAAGAACAAAACAATTAAATGAAAAGATAAACTGGTCTGACGTTACCGTGTTGAACAGAGGCAACCATTCCATTGCCAGGCTTTGGTCCAGGTTGGTCATGTTCTGGCAAATGATGGCTTTCCAAACTTCCTGGTCAAAACTCTCGGAGCGCAAGAGCCAATCATAGTGGCCAATCAGGTGTTCACATGTTATGGGGCCTGTTGGTGTCAACACCTAGTCAAAGAAATACAACAGAAAGGTGAATTAGTTATTTGCAAAAGTTGTATTCATAAGCTGGGAGTTAAATTAGTTAATGCACAGCCTGTACTATTGATGGATTAAATAATAGTTTGTATTTTGGGGAATTTGGTGAATTTGAATTCACATGCACTGGGTATGCTCAAACAACATCAATGCCTTCAAAAACATTCACAGTGTACATGTGAAACACGAAAGACCCCCTACTGTGTGTTTTTCACACTTACCTCCATTGCCAACTCCACGGTGCTGTTCAGGACCTGGCCAATCCAGTCATCGGTCCATGACCCGTCAGTCATCAGCATCATGTAAGTGTTTTGGAGGTGATGAATGTCTTTCAAAACTCTCACAATCATGTCTGCGGTACCAGAAGATAAATGTCAGGCAGCACATCACGTTTTACTTTTTATTATTATTGTTGTTTTTCAATAATTTTTATTTTTATCTTGTTTTTTATTATAATTTATTTTTTTATATTGAAGTCTCAACTTTTACACTTGTATTCTCTTATATTTATATTTATATATTTTTTCTTATATTGCACTGTTGGGAGGAGCCCAGGACTAAAGAATTTCATTGCTTTCATTGCTCTGTAATTGTTGTGCATATGACAATAAAATCATCTTGAATCTTGAATCTTGAAAACGTGCCCGTTCACTTCGTCACTACTTCCCCAGAGATGGTGCCAGTGCTCCTTACCCTCTACAGTGTGGATGACCAGGTTGGCAGAGTGCATCGTAACAAAGCCGGTCCTCAGGATGCTCTGAACGACCATGTCAGCCTCCGGGATGTCCCTCAGACCCTCTATCACCACACTGCCCATGTTCAGAAATCTACAAGTATATTGGAAGAAGATGCTTAATGCTTACAACACCCCATATGGTTTTTTTACCGGTCAAATGCACAGGGCAAACATTTCTTGGAGATTTGCTTATCAAACATAGTCAAAACACAGATCAGCTAAATAATAATAGAATACAATAAGATCAACAATATTATCATATATAATATATAATAATAATATTAGGTATAAAGAATATGGGGAAATTGAGGGTTATGCATTTGATGATAAAACCCAAAGAAAACCAAAAGTAAGATGTCATTTAGCGTACAGATCCTCCTCGATGTTCCATGGGCCTTCTGTGTCCGCATTGCGACGGCGCCTCCTGGTGTCTTGGGGTTTCTCCATGGCCCTTCCCATCATACTGTGCAGCAAGCCCTTCGCAAAGTTCATGTCACCAGGGGCCACTTCCTTACTCCACTTCAGCAGGGTCTGGCAGAGCACAGCAAGGAACAGCACAGAGGAGAGAATGCATGTGTCAGTTACATTGGTTACAATTAAATTAATACTCATCGTTCATCATGATGTTAATGATAGTGAAAATCATTCAAATATAATTAGATAACATTTTATAAAAAACCTTTTATGAAAACAATGATAATATAGTTGAAAAGTCATTCTTTCTTCCTCTCCATTGACTCATTTACACACTGAGCATCCAACAGGGAGAAAAAGTGGAAAAACAAAATGGTGGTAAACAACAGAGGGTATGGTTTGGGTATGGTTTGTGCAGGGAGTGAACACGCAATGCAAGGAGGTTGTTAGCTGAGAAGCTCTGACAGCTAATTAGCCGAAGGGAGGTATTGAAGGAGAGAAACAAGGCTAATGACAATTACCCTTCCCAGAGAGGGAATACAAGTCCTGGAGTGATGTATAAACATATACGCATTGAGCTGCTATTTGGGACTGACAAACAGGCGAGAGAGAGAGAGAGAGAGAGAGAGAGAGAGAGGAGGGAGGGAGAGAGAGAGGGAGAGACAGGGAGAGAGATGGGGTGAAAGAGAGAGAGGGAGAGAGAGAGAGAGAGAGAGAGAGAGAGAGAGAGAGAGAGAGAGAGAGATGACTTCCACACCCCTGTCATGTCTGAAAGTTTCCATGCAAGTTTCCATGCAATCATTGCCCGAGCCTCTGATGGAAACATTTCGGAAAAAGATTTGTTAAGAAAGGAACCGAAGGCTGGGTTTTCAACAGAACATATAGTCAGACAAACGAATAGAGCTGTACCTGCTGGGCCAGCTTCTCTGGACTAATCCAGCCCAGGAACATGTCCACCATCCCGGTCGAGCACGCCGTGGACAGTCCAATGGTGCTACCGCTGTTTTGACAAATGTAGGATCGCGCCATGTCTGGGTCAAGCAACAGGCAAAGGGCCTGGCGTGGGATAAAAGAGAGAGAGAGTGAGAGAGAGAGAGAGAGAGAGAGATTTATCATCCGGGAGTAGAAAGACTCTCATCAGGTTTTATTTACATACATTAAAGTAAGCCCTGACTGGCGTCAGAAGGTGTGCAGACATTTAAGATGTTAGGGGTGGATTTTTCCACTTTCACACGGGCATATAAAGTGATTGCTGAAGCGAGACTATACCTTATCGAGGGGTATTGTGATCTGCCGCAGAACTTGTTTGGCTAGTTCGCTGACTGTGCCATTCTGCAACATGACAACATCTCCCAGTGAGATGTGGACATCTGTGAAGGATCAAAACAAAGGTATTTGTCATGTCCTTGCACGGCATATGGGCCGAAACCCGGCTGAGCACATGTCGCATGAACAAAAGCAGGGTGCCGCACCTCTCCAAATGCATTTCCATTGGATTCCCATTTAGGTCATTAAAGTTCAAGTTTCAACCTGCACTTTGAGGCCTCTCCAGGGCAGCTCTTTCCTCCGTCCAAAAAATATCTTGAACCGAGTTTTACACTGTTTCAAAATGTCAGACGGTAACAGTGGTGCGAAGTGATCCACCTATAACTGTAGATAGAACTCAATCCACTAAAGCCCGCTAATGGGAAAGCTTAGTGCAGGATTAGGTGGGAAGTAGCATGCTGCTACCTGTGTTACATTGTTTGCCACTGACCTCACCATTTAGAAGGAGGAAACCTTTAAACACAAGATGTATGGTTTGGATTTCAATAGTCACCTCTGCCGTGCCAATCTTGCGTGTAGTGGATGACGTTAATACCCCCAGCCAGCAGGCTGTGCAACAGGGAGACTGTAGCATGTGCTTCTGGGAAAGACTCCTGCAACAGGTGCAACGCCCTATGTGGAAAATTCCACAAGACATGTCATTAAAGAAATACTGTAAGCTTCTTAATGCAACGCAGTTCATGACAATAATCATTTCACCGAACACAATCCGGAGGACACTATTGTAGTTGCAAGGTGATAAACTCAGGGATGTCTGTGTGTGTGTGTGTGTGTGTGTGTGTGTGTGTGTGGGGGGGTGTATTTGTGACTGTGAGTTCACAATAACGTTATTTGCATGTGGAGAGGGCAGTCTGTTACGTGGATGATTACCCTTGCATGTTGGTGAGCAGCTCTCCCGTCTCGGCCAGGCCTTCGTCCAAGGAGCTGTTGGAGAAGAGTTTCGGGATGGCCAGGAGGCTGTCCCACAATGCACTGTGGTTTTGGAGCTGGTCAAACATGACCACCGCCTGGGCGGCCATCGGCAGGAGAACGTTACCGTCGCTGTTCATCAGGTCCATCAGAATCTACACGGCGAAGACGAAACCAAAAAGGTTACAGACATAAACTATGAATACATATGAACGTTATTAACATTATATTAACATTTACATTTACATTTACATTTAGGGCATTTCGCAGACGCTTTTATCCAAAGCGACGTACATTTGTCGTAACATAAGAAGCGGAACAGTATATCAGTGTCGGTACAGTAGAGATGTTCGTAGAACCAAGTGCAAGTACAGCAATCGCTAGGTTAACCCCTTCCCCGTGTTGCATCAGTGATCGTTGCTGCATAATG
>JAOTIX010095070.1:0-12261 GCA_027123715.1 Gaidropsarus macrophthalmus
GCACAACCCGAGCGCCGCCACGGACGCAGGCGGTGAGGGTCCGGTTCAACATGGGGGGGGGGGGGGGACTGTTTGTTTGCAAGGGGATGAGAGAGGGCCGGAGCAGAGCGGGTTTTTGGCCCCGCGGTCGTTGGCTGTTGGTCCTTCCAAAGGCTCGTAATCAGAGAGAGAGAGAGGGGATTGTTTTCCACTGACATCACCCGTCCCCACTGTCCTGACTGCACTTTATGAGCGAGTTCATCCAGAAAACGTTACAGAGCAAAGAGGAGTGACTGACTTCAAAATGCTTAACTCAGTTATAATCAGTGGTGCCAACTTCAGGTCAACATACGGGCGGTCATAAATATTTTGTTCAAACGTGTACCACCAAAAAGTAGGCGAGAACACTTAATCGACATTTGCGATATCATTTGCGAGATCGACATTTGCGAGATCGACCTGTCAATCATTTGGTATGTTGTTGCCAGGAATGTTGCCAGCGATGCTTTGGAACGATTGGGGGGGGCGGGTTCTAAGACAGTGCAGCGCAGCGTTCTGTCGCGCAGCAGTGTTCTATCACGCCAGCTTTATTTAAAGGGACAGACCAGTCGGCGCCAGTGACTATAATAATAATGATAATAATAAGATAATCAAACCACATGGCCAACATGCAGTCTCATCAGTCCATGGCATGCAGTTGATCGTAGACCTTACCGAGTGTCTGTGGGGGGAGTCGGAGCCGCTGGCTCTCTTGGCCTTCTGAGCCAGGGAGGTGCCCATCCTCAGGGCCTCGTACACGGGGTCCACCTTGTTGCCGCACGCTACACCGGAGAACCAGAGGGACGCCCAGAAAGACCCAGTGAATAACTGCATCCAGCCATGTCTCCTAGTCAGCCTGGTCTCGCAGGAATCCGTGAAATAACCACGGGTAGCGTTTCACTGCGCCGACGGGATCACAGAAATTTCCGTGAAACACACACGGACTTCGCTCCAATGCAAGTTAATGACACTTGTGTGTGTCATTAACTAACCCTTATCCTAACCCTTACCTTAACCCTTCACGGAAATGTCGGTGTCCGTTTTATTGTATTGAGTGAAATCTGCACTGAGTTGTTGAAACGGGGATCTGTGAGTGGGCCACGGGATATGAGTGTCATTAAGTTGGAGCGAAATCCTTGCGTGTTTCACAGAAATGTCAGTGATTCCGTGGTCCCACCACATATTTTGAGTTAAGCGTTTCCCGTGGTTATTCCACGGATTCCTGTGAGACCACGCTGATCCTAGCATACTGTACACTGTTGTCATTTCACAATTTTGAACCACAGGGACAAATGGACGGAGGAGTGTTGTTTTACCAATGGGCATGACTTCTTTGATGCAGCCAAACTGTTCCTGTATCAGCAGGGGCGAGCTGTAGTATCGCCGGAAGCCTTTGGGCTGAGTAGGGGGATAGTGTGGCGAGAGGCAGGGAGAGAAAGGTCACAGAGGGTGGGAGCATTGTACAGAGGCACAGTAGTCATCCAAACATCTGCATCGATATTCACAGCCCTAAAGGGTCGTTCGTTCCCAAATGTGTACACCCTGTTCTGATGAATCACTGTGACCCTGGAATAGCAAATAATATAATAACTTATATGTATCTTATATGTATCTTATATATATCTTATACACGATGCATCAGATGAAAAAGTGACAACCAAAAAATGCTTTAAGTTTGAGTGAAATTTGGCCGTTTTAATGTTAATGCAATTGTATTTATACTCTGGGCCCCCTCTATAATCCATTTTGCAATCTTACATAACCATGCATTAAGTTGCAAGCGCACAAAAGAATTTCAGAAGCGGCCCAGATATTTTTTTTCCCCCGGAGTTTATCCAGACACACAATTTAGAGGGGATCAGCTGGCCGTGTGACACTATTGGTTTTGTAACTTGAGGATTATGGCTATTGCTGCCACTGATCTGTTCAGTCACAGCATGCTACCAGGCAGCTCATTTGCACAGATGAGTAGAACGAAACGTCTATGTTGTAGGGCATTTCACACGTGGTATAAATTCTTATTGGGACAATCAGAATACCGGGAAGGAGAAAGAACATGTCGAGAGTGAGAGTTTTGCCGTTTTTTTTCCCAAACTCCGATGATCCACATTCATTATGTATCAATTCATTACATTCTGGTGGGCAGTGTTTGCTGTATCAATACTTCCCTTCTTGCTTGGGCCTTAACTTCACAAGACATCGCTGCCTGTTGTCAAAGAGAATGTCCTAATTCATTGAAGACAAATAAAAATAAAATTATAATTGCTCAGTGTACTTTCTCACTTCTAGTTTCAAAACACCATTATAAGCCCAACACATTTTGTCTTTCAAATTCATCCAATATGTTTTTACTGGTTTGCTCAAGCTGAAATCCTGACACCTGTTGTTCGAGTCAAACCTATCGGGCAGTTTGATGTACGCATGATATAACCGGTCGCAGTTAGGGCCTATAAGCTCAGCTAATGGTTCCTGAATATTGTTGTGTTATATCGCTACGCAGGTTATGGTGGCTATAAACAGCATGTGCTGAAGGTGTGTTCTGGACCCTTCTTCGGGGCTGAGCTGTCCGGCAGTGAGGGGCAGATTCATTAAACTGAAGGTTTGAAGAGAGCAAGATGCTTGTTGGAGGCACTCGTGGTTGACGCACACGCTGATAAAAGATTAAATATATACGGTTCGAGGGTCCTTCGTTTGGCCGCTTTTTGCATTGTGATGAGAATGCACAAAAGCAAGGGGAAGGATTATTACCCATGTCTTTGTCATACGTGTTGTTTTTCTGTCCGCTGTATTATTTTCCACTCAGTTATTCAAGAGGTTGTTATGGCAAAGCCTGGGTCTGTCCTACCCAATGCTCTGTCCCTAGTATTTGATCATTCAAATGTCATTAGTCATCTCTTCCACATAGCAGTAATCACAGCAACAGAAAATCAGCCAGAGGTTAGAGTTAGGGGTGGTTGTGTAAAATGTGGCTAAGACTATATTGAGGGTCAAACCTGGGTCTGACTGGCCATTGAAATATCCTGTGTCTTGCTCTATAGGTCCCTAACCCAGCAAAGCAAGAGTCCCACAGCCTTTTACGGTTTAACTTGCCCAACTTATGCCTCCTCCTGTCCTTCAGAGAGACGACAGTGTTCCTCTGTAACCAAGGCCAGCAGACATCTTGCATATCTAGCGTCTTAATTAAGTGTATCTGAATATACTGTCAGGTCGCTTATACAAGCGTCTGCCTCATACTAATAGTAAATTGCTATTTAGCAGCCGCTGCCAATTTTCCATAACATCAGGGATGGCTGGACTGTTAGGGTTAGATAATGAATGTGCTGGATGACATTTGGTTGGACTGTAACTTTGTGACATTTCCATTTATATTTAACAAGCGATGCTCTGCTGTTTCATCTACACATGACATTTTAATATCACTGTGAATTGTTTAATCAAATTCAGCTTTAAAATGAACCATGTTGACGCTAGATGTTTGAAAGATGATCATATTATGGTGATTTATGGAATCCAGATACAAGAAAAACGCTAAACTAAAAGTTCCTCGGCCAAGAGCAACAAGCTTGAGAAGTAGTGTGCAAGTTTAGCGCAAACCCTAATTTAGAGTTGTACTCCTCTGGGGACGCTTCCCGTTTTATGCCTGACCTTTCAACCTCATTTTCCACTGTTAAAGGCTGATCTTATCTGTCCAGGCAAGGAGGATCATCCTCCAAGCATGCTCTTAGAGGCTACTTCGAGTCAAACAGGGAGAACCGTACAGAGAAAAATAGAAAGTAGAATTGCATCAGTGTTGTGCTACTGGAAGCGTCTGTGCTTCTTTGACCCTCCACTAACATTTTCCAGGTTACGGTAATATTGACTCGCTCCGAGTCATTACAAAAGATAAGTTGTCTATGGAAACGCTGGCATCGTCCACACTTCCAAAGGAACGTAAACATTGGCAGAGTAAATCAAAGGATGATTAAAGTCTTTCTTTTTCAGGCCCGGTGGTGTGTGTGTGAGTTGGTGCACATACTTGTATGTGTGCGGCGCGTGGATGTGTGTTTGGGAAACGGCTTAAAAGTCTGTTCACGTAACGGTGCTGGCCAGGTCTCTGGTCTGCACCGGGACCCGGCAAAATGACGAGAGGTTCTTGGCACGCCCCCTCGTGACCACTTCCTGCCTGGCAAAAACACCCTGCTACCACCCACCCTGCACCCAGGCGAAACTTATCACAGGCAAAAAATGCCATTACAACGGACACACACACTGTGTGTGCGTGTGTGTGTGTGTGTGTGTGTGTGTGAATGAGAGAGCAGTTGAAAGAGACTGGGAGAGTGGGAGAGAGAGCGGGACAGAGAGAGAGAGGTAGAAGGACAGCTATAGAAAGAGAGGGGCGTTGTGTCATGGCAAGTTTGAATCATCATTGGTAACCGATCTCAATAATCATCACGGTATGCCGATAACAGACCATAATTCAGCACACATAGCACAGATGGCCCCTTGCTGATGAGCAGGCAAAACATTTCAGTTGAGCTTCTACTACATCCCCACCATGGACAGAGATATCCAGACATATTTAACCAAGACTGTTCCTCTGTCGCTTCTCCTGATCAACACATTCTCACTCCCAACTCATCAGATATTGACGCAAACAGCCTGGTACCCTTTACCGTCATTTTCAACGTGCAAGGTAGACTTCAAACCGGGTTAGGGTTAGGGTTAGGGTAAGGGTTATGGTTATGGTTATGGTTATGGTTATGGTTATGGTTAGGGTTAGAATGTCAGGCTTTGAACGCAGCAGGGAACACTTTGAAAAAGGACGCTAAAGGGGTACCCAACTCGTCAACTAGTGACGAAAATACTGTTTGCGTCCACATGTGAGGAGTTGGGAGTGAGAATGCGTTGCCTGAATAGCATACGTCCTCTCCAAACGGCCCAGTTCACGCCCCTTCGCCCCGGCCCTGTGAATTCAACCCTTCTCACGGCCCACGGTAAAGACGCGGTGGTTGTCGGCGAGACGAAGCATCAGGCGCCCGTTTACCGGCCGGCCATATCTACGAAGGAGTCCGCCGCCGTGACACCGCAGGGCACACCCCGCCGATCGCACCGCCGCGGCTGACGTTGACGGATGGGAGGCCTCCGACGGCGACCCGTGGCTGACGGTGTGTTAGCTCTGAATATGCGGCGTGGGTATTCTGTCCACAAATAGGCCCACACTTTGCACAGGAAGGGTATTAATAAACCGCAGCAATTAAGTGTAGCGCCATCCCACACATCCTATCACGGTTATATCCGGCAGCCTATAGTCACCATCTGTGGCCGTCTGTTCGTGTTGGACTGCCAGGCTGCGTGCACGACGCCAACGCACCATCCTCTGAGGTAGACGTTCGCAGAGGGTAGACGCTCACAGGAAGTCTGAATGGGTAGAGGAGTCTGTGTGTGTATGTGTGTGTGTGTGTGTGTGTGCATGCATGTGTGTGTGAGTGAGTGTGTGTGTGTGTGTCGCTTTAAGGATTACACCAGGGGCATCCTAAAGCAAGCGAGCATCCCCGTCACGCAGGTTGAAACTCAAATAAATACACCGAAGCAACCAAGACCGACGATCTGAGAGGCGCACCCGAAGACACCAGCGGGCGGCTGGTATCCCCCTGGCATCGGGTTTCCCTTGCCCCATCTGCGTGTGCGGCTCAAGGATCGGACTCTGCGCCCATGAGAAGTGGCACCAGTGGCAATGTTGCTGAACACCCACCCCCATCCCTGGAGCGTCATCATCGAAAACGATGGACAGCTAAAATGTGTGTGTGTGTGTATGTGTGTGAGCATGTATGTATGTATGTAGGTGCGACCATGTGTGTATTTGTGTGAGCGTGTGTGTGTGAGTGTGTGAGTATGTGTGTGTGTGTGATGTGACAGTGTGTGTGTGTGTGAGAGTGTCTTACCAGCTTGCCCTGGCAGCGCTGCCTCCCGACTCCGTGCTCACACTTGTGGTGGAGGCTCATCTTGCAAGCCTTGCAGCGCAGGCCGTGCTTGGCGGTGTTCCCCGCCAGAAATACCACATGCTTGGCCGTCGTTCCTGGTGAAGACACACACATGAATGTGTCAGGGAAATACAGTACACACACAACAACAGACTCATGTAAAGAAAAACTGAATAAATCTCATGGTCACGCTGAGGGGAGTGAGTCCCAACTCTGTCGCGTCGTCTTTAGCTTTAGGTTAGCATGGTACGGTGTGAAGACGCTGGATAACAACACACTCAGCGAACACAAACACTGTCCGATCTAAACTAAATAATGACAACGGTTGGTTATCCTGTCACAGTCACCTGAAAACTCCTGCTTCTGTCATTCAGCTTCAACATCACATGAGTCCAACTATCTCTCTCTTGACAACACAACTCTGCTTCGTAGCTACAACCTCCTTCATCATCATCACCATGTCAAGATGACACAGAGTCAAGTAAACAAAGATGGTCTGTGTGTGTGTGTGTGTGTGTGTGTGTGTGTGTGTGTGTGTGTGTGTGGGCACCAGATATGTTATGTACAATATGGACGCTGAGATTAAGACTGCCCTAGCGCAGGAATTTGGCATGTCAAATACCGACGAATACACAGTAGACGGATAGATCGGTTTGTACGCAGACAGACAGGAAGCCAGACGGACAGACTAAGGGACATAGTAACAGCGAGCGCAGCAGAGGGCTGGACCTCTGTGCTGTGATTGGTTGCTGCCGAGCAGCTCCGCGCCCCTGGTGATTCATTGATTAGCGGATGAGCGTGTGCGCCTGCAGCAGCGCAGACCCCTCTCTCTCTGTGCGTGTGAAAACTTGGACATGTGAAGCGATGTATTGATCCACTCGTCTCGTTGGACAATAGGAGTGGACACGCTGCACGAGATGTGTCTGTCTGGAGTGGCTGGGTTGCTCTGACTCAAACTGACAGAACATCAAATGAGGGCGATGACAGATGAAACGTGGAGGAAAACAAGAGGAGATTAGATAGGAGAAAACAGCATGTGGATGTTAAAGATGGTCTGCATGAAAGTTCATGATGCAATATTTGCCCAATTTCACATGGTGACTTTTGAAAGTCAACAAGGTGGTTTAAGTCTCAACCAGGGATAAATCCACGGCCACCGTCACCGTACCGACGATCATGTGGTTGCAGACGTCGCAGAAGGTGGGCTTCTTGAAGATGTGCTCCATGAAGCAGTGGCCCGCCGCGTCCAGCTGGTAGGGGCTGCGCGACGACGGGGAGCGTGACGACGGCGGCGGGGCACAGGGGATGGCGGGGGGCACCGGGGGGATGGCGTGGTGCGTGTTGTGGGGCGGCGCCATGCCGATGGTGCTGAGGTGGCCGGTGCTGCTGCTGACGTCCGACAGCAGCTCCGCCTTGGTGTCGCCGCCGCCACCGCCGCTGCGGAAAAAGTTGTCGGCACTCTTGCTGCGGATGCTCTTGGTCTTGAAGGACAGTGAGCGCTTCAGCCTCTGCAGCTGTACCGGGGGAGGAGGGGGGGGGGAGAAAAGTGGAAGGAATTTCAAGAAAATGTACAGATGTGAGATTTCAGGATGAAGAACGAGAGAGACATGCCGACTCAAGGGGAACTGCTGTTTGTGTTTTTGTTGTAATATGAAGATTAGGTGGATACAGAATTCAAATTCGATGCAAATATATTTGTAATGATCCTACATTAATTTTGAACGTGGTCTGGTGTAATTGCTTGATGCCTGCTGCACAGTTGTGGTTACAAGAAGTCAATTGCTTACGGCAAGTCATCAACGTTCAGAGGAGACACTGAGAGGTCTCCCACATGGAACCTAATGTATTCTCATAGTGCAGGACAGGAAATCATGGAAGGACAATTACTAACTTGCTGGGGGGGAAATTTTGTCCAACCTTTCTATCCGTTTCATGAAGAAACTTGTTATTTTTCTCATAAGTAACCATTCATAACATGGGACTGACTCAACGTTAATAAGCCATCATGCAAAATGCATGCAAGTCATAGTCGTGCTTTTTGAACTTATCTGTTAATTTAATTTACTTATCTGTTAGTCTGATTAGGTATAACCACCATAAACTCTTTCATCAGCAGTTATAGTGTATACTTATAGTTTGCTTGTACTAAAGTTAGTCATGAGTATGATTTTGTTGGTTAGTTGTTAGGTTGGACATCAGCATGCAGAATTCTCATGGAGTAAAACGTAGCGTCTCCGTTGAGGTTATGTGTTTGTGATGACGACATCCGATTGGTTGAGTAGGTCAACCCCCGACCAATCGATTCAGACCATTAGTTTACCCCACTACCACACACGTACTGACGTGGGCCCTAGAGCACTAAACCATAACTCATTGTAGTCTTCCATTTTGGATGACCCATCACAACCACAGGAAGTAACAGGAGGATAAAACATAATTTACAGTACAATTGTATTATTACATATTGATTTAAAAATGGGTGGTACTGTTGTGTATCTACAAAAATGTCTGGTGATGATTGGCTGACTTTAACTCAGTGTTCCTACTATTCTTAATGGCATCAAAGCTGTCCTTTCAAACAACTTTAAACTTTGTACACATGCATAAAAAAGGCGTATGGCTAAGATAAACAGCAGGCGACGAAGCTAAATAAGCCTCAGACCGGAGCGCTGTCTCACCTTGCGTTTCTGCTGATCAGGCCTCAGAGCGTTCTTTAAAGAGCAATACAAACACATGGCATGATGGCAGCGGGCCAAAATGTATAGCTTAACATAAAGCATACTGTTTTAAAAACACTGGTTAGCCCCTTGACTCACTGCATCATGTGTGGCAGGCTAGTTATGAGGGATAACACCTGACAGCTAAAGAAAACACATGGCACCACTCGTTATTGTTGTTTCCCAGGGTGGGATTTCTCTATTTTTACTCCATGGTATCTCAGGAGGATGTTGCCAAAGACTTGAACCTGTGTGTTCAGCTGGGAGACAGACCTGTTGAATGGACTCTTAATAATCCAGAGACATGCCTTTGTAAGGCTGCTGACTGGGACATTGCTCTCTGCCATATATATTGAATAGAACCAACGCCAACCAACAAAAAAATATATACAATGAATAAATACAAAGTAAGTATAAAAATAACAACCTTAAAGGGGTATATAAACATGTCAGGGATGATGTCTGTACCAGTTGTTTAACATTAGCTTTGGGTCAAATTATGGACAATCCAGTCCTATATTGTTGTTTAAAACTTCTTTAAATTGCTCACTTAAGTTGTCATAGACTACAACAAACAATCACAATAATCCCCATTGTAAGTCATAGTTATGATCGAAATAATGAGATAGTCGAAAAGTCGAAATAATGAGATATAAAGTCTTGTGACTTTTTCCATAGTTTTGGACGGTTTCGGACTGATGCGGAGACTTTTATTGCGGATGTTCGTACCTTGGTTTCCGGCTGAGTGACGCTGATCGCCGGGGATGGAGGAATCTCCTCTCCCTTCTCCTTCTCCTTCCCCCCGGTGGTCTCCTCATCACCCATGTTCTCCGGAGGGATCATTCTGTCACTGCGTTCTTAACGAACACGAGGAGACATTCAATAACACAGAGTTGAAGCTTGGTGGTCAATTCCATATGTTTGGTTCCTCAACACGCATGCCCTTCTGCTAAACGAACCGTCGGGTGATGTCACTGTGACATAGAATCGATGTCACCCGCGAGCTCCAACTTCAATGTTCACGTTTCTTTTAGTGAAACCAAAAAAAGCGACGCCTTGCGCCCTCCACAGTCTAGGCCAACACTACGGAAGAGATAAAGAGAGAAAAATAATCTCTATCGTTAATCTGGAAAAGTTTGTTCCGTTCCGCTCGTATGCTTTCGACACGAGGTTGCTCCGCATCCACTCGCGCGCTCTCTGCAAATGCTGGGTCTCGTGCTCGGGTGTGTGGACTTGTAGCGCCCATGGGCGGGCCGCTGGGATGGGTGCGCATCTCTTGTGCTGCGAGAAGAGAAGGTAGCTGGGAGGGTGGGGATTTTTTTGTCAGTTGTCACAACAATGGGAAGTTTATTTTTATTATTTGCTTTATGAATGATATAAGTCACGTTTGTTCTTAGTGGTGGCCGAGATAGTGTGTGTCCGTGTGCTTGTTTAAACCTCATTCATCAATGTTATTACGAGGTCAAGAAGTATCCCAAGTATGGCAAGACAGTGTGGGGACTTTTTCTGCTTACCTTGAGGCGAGCAAAGAAGTCAATCTGCCTTTTTGTTCTGCAATGTATTTTCAAGTTTCCGACAAGATTTTACCCCTCAGCAAGAGATTAACAGATGTCTGATCAAATCATCACTGGGAAATTGCAATGATTAGTCCTTGAAATTGTAACGTACAGGCTGCTGAAGGCTACATTACATGCTGAAGCCAAGTGTGACCGGAATGCAAACATCAACAATTGAGTTACCACAGCGCAGAACTATCTTTAGTTGGATATTGGATATCGGATGATTTACAAATATTGCAGGTCTTAATGTAAATGTATCATCTGGCACATTTTAGTACGGTTTACGTAACGTATTCAGGACCAGTTTGTATGTTTGTGTAGGTTGCATGACTTTTTCTTCTTCTTCTTTTCTGACTTTTAAGTATATGCAATAGGTTGCCATCAAAATGAAATGTGGAACGATTCCCCAACCTTCATCTTCTTCTTCCAGGAGGAGACATTAGGCCTGCATGACTCTTTTCTGCTGACCACGTTCCAGACGGATGGACCATAAGTATACTGTGAGCCTTCCCAATCCTGCTGAACAAACATCCTCTCATTGTCTTGGGGTTAAAAATGCAACTATCACACATCAGGTGTTGATGGTATAGGTGCTTCTGTTCCCTGTTACGCAATAGCCAATTTAATCCAGCCCCCAAAAAAAACATTCCCAACAACATTCCCAACCGCCCCGATCACCATGTTTGGGAATGTATTTGCATGTGTGATTTATTTGTTGGTGTTTGTGTGAAGGAGGTCAGGAAGTGCAGTGCTGAAGCAGCGTGAGAAAGTACTCTGACGGCCCTGAATATCGAATGACTTCACATGGAAAGGTTGTAGTTTATTATGGATGACCTCATCTTTAATCAATTATTGATCAATATGTTTTGATCAATTGTTATTGATTGTTTTTGCCCTTTAATGGATTTAATCATAATCAGGAAAACAAACCATTTCATAATAAAAAGAGAAAGATTCCTCAATGAACCACAAACTCCATGCATCCAGAAGATTATGTCTGGAGTGGCTACGATTCAAACACTCACACCCTCTCTGTCACACTTGCTTGTACCAAACCCCACATTTGTGTCGTTCTCCGGCTGCTGGGATAGGCTGAACGTGGCATGGTGTGTTATTCTTAGACTGCAGTCTCCTACTTAACGCACACGCTGTTCGTATTTGGAAAGGAGCAACAGTAGTGAGAGTCCCGCTGTCAGGCTGATGACATACTTGAAACATATGGATTTTCTCATCCCTATTGTGTGAGGGCATTAAGGATACCTCCTACCACATACTTTGTCTTCACTCTTCTTCAAATAAAGTAGGATAAACAGAAGCGTACATGCAGATTGCAGTACAAAAAGGAAATATTGAAATACAAATAAATCAATTAAGAAAAAATTACTGTTATAAAGTAGTTAGCCACTGAGTTAAAGTGTACTTTCAAGCTGTTGTGTAAACCCATATAAATATCACAATAAATAACACAATTAGAATCTCATCTAATTTGACACGTTTGTATGATTTTTTTGCTTTGTATAATTAACGTGAGGTATGTCTGATTGGGCCGAACTCAACAAAAGCCATGGTGTCAAAAGCACGTTGTATCATTACATTTTTATCTCACATAATTATAGGTTGTTCGGTCTGGAAATGGTATGCATGTCGCCGCCTTGTAACTTAACATATGCCATTTTAAGAGTTCCCTGACTAGGTGTTTTTCCTGGTTTATCAGGTTCCATATGTTGCGTTTGATTGCTTAACACATAACAAATTACACGCACATGCACACATACACACAGACACACACACATGGGCACACACACATACGCAATAACTGCAGCAGCATCTGTCTCTCTAATCGGCAAATTAAATCCCCAAGTAACTGAGCTAATTAAGTTAACTTATAATGTGGGATCCAACCAGTTCACTATAGGGGACATGATAATGACGTGTTTGCCTGTGTGTGTGTGTGTGTGTGTGTGTGTGTGTGTGTGTGTGTGTGTGTGTGTGTGTGTGTGTGTGTGT
>JAOTIX010095086.1:0-12254 GCA_027123715.1 Gaidropsarus macrophthalmus
AGGTGGATTGCGTTTACGGACGGAACACGGCCTGCAGCCCCGTGGTCCGCCAGTACTTTAGTACTTTAGTACTTCAGCGGAACCCGGGCATGATGGAATCGCCAGGGAAGCCCCCCGGTGGAATTCTGAATCACCCTTCAAGCGCACACGTCAGCCAAAGGCACGTTGCGTGTACGTTTTTTACACCCTCATAATGAAACTGTTGAAGTAACAGCAAGTGTGCTCATTGTCATTAACATCATAGGCCTCACTACCACACACACACCCACACCCACCCACGTTGCATAACAAAGTCCAGCCTCATGACAACAGCACCGTCCCCAATCCCCACCCCCACGACACACCATTCCCAGAGGAGCCCAGCATCTATAAACTCATGGCAGTGGCGTCAGTCACAAGACCGGCATGGTTATCTCAACAATGATTATCATGCCTGTTATCACATACAAACCGCTGTTTGTCTCATTGTTTCTGGTCAGCTGATGCATCACCAGTGCCTTTGAGGTGGATGAATAGCCTCAAAGAAGGCCTTCGGGGCGTGGCCCTGGAGGCTTCCAATCCTACTTCAACGCACCTTTGTCCTAAACCCAAATGAGACTCATAGGTTGATTTATCCACCAACGATGGGTGATAAAACCTGCGGAATGATGGATCCAACTTCAAAACACACCCATCATTTCGGGTCTATTCGAGGGCAACACATTTGTCTGAGGTGGAGCAATAACAAGATCTCAATATTTATGAGGAGCAAAGCCATGCTAGGTCAGCGGTACCCAACATGTTGCATAGCCCAGCTTGTCAATTCATCTATGAAAGGTCTGCAAGTGGATGTCGCGTTGCTGTCACCCCTTTGATATGATCGACATTTATGTGAAAGGCCTCTGAAACATATGTCGCTAGGTCATGTCGAATTTGCAGACCCCTGGTTGTGTTGCTTATATGCTACAGTTTCCCCCGAGCACGTCCAGGCCGTGTAGGAGTGTGGCAGGCAGAGGTGCTAATGTGTTTCACACCAAGGCAGGAGCCGAAGGGGAGTGCGTTTGGGTTCACAGCTTCCTTTTACAAACAGTAGCACCCATCTCCTCCATTGCACCATTGATTAGCTAAACAGGGCAATTGTGTTGTTAACTTAGGTGGGGCCCTTCGCACCTACTAAATAGAAAGTCATTTAGGGCTTTTAACATGGCGGACGTTAGGTTTAAATGAACAACATCTGCGTGAGGACCATTCCCCTTGGAGTAGTTGAGAGCAGAGCTGATTCCCAGGAGAATTAACATGCGTTTCAAGATAATACAAAATATGGATGCACTAGACCAGACCAATGTTAGGTCCAGCATTCGGATGAAACGTTTCATCCATTGTGGCGTTTTCACCAGCCTCTCGCTTCTCGCTCTCATGACCGTGGCTGGTTTGGATTGTGATGACATTTTGCCAAAAGGAAGAAATACATGCATTTAGCGTGAGGCTTTCATTTTGTTTGAAATTGAGCTATCTGGTTATGATTTAAATACTGTATTATACAATTCCCAAAGCCTTGGTCTTTTTCATATTTATTATATGACCAAAGTGTTGTTGCACGCTAGGCTGCTTTGTATGCCAATTTGCTAGAAGCCGTGGAAGTACACTAAACCAAAAATGAGTTTAGTTATTTTTTTAACCACATTATAACATATATCATGATCTGCAGGTAAACGGCCACACACTTCTTCAGTCTTTCATTCACTGATCAGTAGGTAAGGTCTTTCATCTTCTCATCAATGGGCTCAACCTGTAAAAGGCCCAAGAGCCGTTTCTGTGAAAGAGAACTTACAACAGAAGCGTATGCAAATCCATGCAAATAGACCCCAAGCTAAAGCACTGCTGTAAGGCCATCTGACCCACAGCCCAAATAGATGTGCCTTTCGAAGCTGAAACGCCAACAGACAGGCAATCACCAAACAACCCCCCTCCTTTGACGTTGACTGACCTCAATCAACGTAGCGCAGGGTTTGCAGACCCCGGCTCGACTCGTTTTTTCTGACAAAAGCACACGACGCCTCATTGTAATTGTGATAGAGGGTGACAGCGAAAGATGAGTGTTGACACAGAGGATGGAGGTAGGGAGCGAATGTGAGTTGCGACTCTGGATCACCAACGCAGCACATCTGTTCGTCACACGGGGGGCCGCTGGTCAGGCAGTGTGGACCACGGGGTCAACCTGAAGTGGTATGGAGGGCGCAGAGGATGCACAAAGCCAGAAAAGCCTGGTATTGAGGGGTTGCGAAGGCAGGGCATCACAAACAGAGCGGGAAATCTACCCCTATTTGGGGGAATCAAAGGGACGAGATAAGACGTGTGCGTCTGTGTGTGTCCTCAATCCACACCCCACCGCAAATGGAAAAGTGAGATCCCCACCCTGGCAACACACAATTGAAACAGTGTACTTGCTAATCCACCAAGGGACCTCCGTTATATAAAAGGGCACCAGGTCCTTTACAACGGTTGGCAGTTGTCCTGATCACATACCTATTATCTGTATTGGATTGTATTGGACACATTTGCATACTTGTATCAGGCTGTGGCCTGCTTAACCCAACACAGGCCCACACCACACAGAGCTTTTCAGAGCTGTGGAGTAAAAGCAGCACATGGTAAAGTCTTAGGATGGGGAGGTGTGCATCTGAACCAATCCTGGTGGATTAAGAAACCATAGACTGACAGTACAGTGTCACAGGGTATGGCAGAGCCATTCACAATATAAGCCAGTCAGCTGATACTGCCATATATGGGTATCGGCATAAGGCCTTGTATGCGCCTCAAATGACCTGTCTCCAAGTTTGTATCTACTATAATCCTCCTAAATAAATGTACTTCCACAATAAAAAAAACTATCTTCCCAAAACCAAAAGAGTAAATGTAACTAAAAACATTTATTATGACATTTGTTTTAAAGAAAATGAATCAACGCAACACACAAAGGCAAAATGTACCAAACTGTCTTTGGCAGTTTCAGTGTTAAACCATTTTCCCACCACATCAAAAAAGTTGATTCACTGGTTGCTGAGGATGCTCTAATGCAGATATCACCATAGGCAAGATTAAAGATGTTCCTTTCCCCTTTTTACCGTATTGATGCTTGCTAGTTATCTGCTCCTGCTTCTCTGGGATATGCCTGGCTCCAAGCCTTTGAAACTAGTTGCATTGTTTCTGGCAAGGTTGGTGCTGTGGGTTATGGGTAATTGCCATAGCTGTTTTACATTTCAATCGGCCGTATAATCTCCAGGCCTCCATCTTCCTTAACACAATAACACTGATACCCCCAATTCGGCTCTTGAGATCGGATAATAAAGCTAAAAGCCTTCAGATTGGCAATTGGAAACAAACAACTCCAGCCCTTTTGACATTTTACATAACTATTTTGGGATGGCTATATCGTTGAGAGAATAAAAGGCAAGGCTGTTGGCAATACTTTATGTGTCGAGTATCCCTGTGATCCTACAACCATTTGCCTTGTTGCATCGCTGAGGTTAAAGATGTGTTTGGACCAAACTATTGTCTCAGAGATGTCTTCAGCCCCTTCTGAGACTTTCAGCGGACTGAGGCCTTTCTGTACTTTTTACACCAAGATGTTCATTTGACATAAGGGTTTCTCTGTCAATAACTTTTAATAGCCTACCACTTCGCCTTAGTGGGAAGAGATGGGGCCCTACAAGAGAGGTCCGGAGTTCAGACGAGTACCCTTGTGGCTGAAGGACTCTGCGGCAGAGTGGCTGGTCCTCCATTCACTCCAGCTACAAGTATCCCACAAGTATTTTTGTATTTATTGGTCGGTTGGAAGGGGGTGCTCTACATTTTGACACTTGAAGAGAGGGGAACACTCAACAAAGCCTCTTCTCCTTCTCTTGTCTGATTTCCCTCCGTAATGACTTTGTCCCCTATACCCCAATTCCACAATAAAAGCATGTAAGATATGACTAGTGCTTTGGCTGATTAGCATGGCCACAATGAACAGTGCTCGGTACCCACACACTTTATAGTCTATCTGGCCCAACCAGCGGGCCAACCGCCCTTCCTGGAGACCCCGCCCTTTACATCTCTATGGGGCAACTCATTAGCTAAGTAGTAGCCCTTCTTTCTAACTGCATCTCGCTTCTTTGTCCAAAGGTCGGTCTTTGTCTCTCCTAAATGATCCCTCACAAGCCCCATTTTCTGGTTAATACATATTTACAGCCATGTAAGGTTTTTGTGGGTATCCTGTAGTTTTACGTTGGAGGCTGTCATCCTAGACCCCATAAAATCATTACCAGGCTGCTTGGGGTAATTGTTCCACCATATATTAGTTCTATTTGTGGAGCTCTCTGACTCGGCATGTTCAGAGTGGGCAGATGGCTAAACAACACATGCTGGGGATTCCCAGGGCAGACCTGCTGCAATACTACCCTGACTGAGACACTTCCATTGGGAATGTTGGTGGGACCTGGATGATTGTCGTTTAAATTACTTGTCCCCACTTAATTCAGAACTAGCAAAATGAAACCCACCCAGAAATAGGTCAGTTTTCACGGAAAAGAAAAGAGAATGCACATCAATGACAATTGATATCCATTAGGCATAGGTGTGTTATGAGAAGACATTACATTTAAATGGGTTCATTCAAAATAAAAACCAAGACGTCATTAGAAAGTTAATGACATCTTGTTTATAACATTCTAGGGGGAAAAAAGGCTATTTCTACAAGTAAATGTGTCGATTGAATTGTTTATGTATGTGTGTGCGTGCGTGTGTATGTTTACAGTAGACTCCTGTGGGCAGCAGGGTCCCCTAGTGTCTTGGCTGAATTAAAGAGACCAGCTGTGTTTCAACCT
This sequence comes from Gaidropsarus macrophthalmus, assembly GCA_027123715.1. Taxonomy (NCBI): domain Eukaryota; kingdom Metazoa; phylum Chordata; class Actinopteri; order Gadiformes; family Gaidropsaridae; genus Gaidropsarus; species Gaidropsarus macrophthalmus. The sequence goes on from JAOTIX010095086.1 coordinate 4,845, forward strand.
GAAAGGAACAGGGCAATGGACAAAGGCCAGATCCCCACGCTCTGCCCCCCCGGAAAGACAAAGGAGACAGGGAGAAGAGGCTGAAACCACACAATCATCCCGCCAGCTACAATGGCCCTGCTCCTGTAACAAGCAGGATGAGGGGGGGATCGGCGTAGGGATAAGCACTCCCCGGCCCTAGATTTCAGGCCAAGCCGTTAATTCCACTCTGCTTAGCACACAATTAATTTCACTCTCATGCTGCAGCTCAAAGCCTGTCAATAAGGGAGTCCTGATTCCTAGACCCAGATTAAAAGGTGGGATAGGGTGTAGGACTCGGCACTTAGGAGCTCTGAGCAGATGCCAGCAAACAAAATAAGTAAGAGGCTGATGGTGTGAAGTGAATAGGCCAATCGGCATGATAGCCAGGGCAGCTCCTTCAAGAGCAGGGTGATACATCGTTACAGAAGTGTGACCGGGCATCTGAAATCGCAGGAAGGCTTCCTCACAATGTCAGTGGAGGAATTTGTTTGAATTAAGAGCCCATGCAGAGTTGTATTAAGCTTTCTTTGTCTTCTCATGTTTTCTGTTGACATTGTATGAAAAGATTCGCTGGTTTAAGTCGGGATTTCGGACGTTACGAACGTGTTAACAAAAAAAATGCAACAATAAAGTTAACCAAGCCGAAAAAGGCAACCCTGCTGTCTTTCTCATTGGAGCCGATGTGGCAAGAGTTAATGCTCCTACGGGCTTAAGTCAGTCACAAAAGACGACCGAGCCACAGGGATGTCTAATTGACTAAAGCACCTGCCGCAGAGGTCCGGAGATGAGGAACCGGGGAGCTGGTCGCTGTTTCCCAAAGAGGGGCCCGTGGTTCCGGATTAGAACCCTGGGGAGCAGACATCCCCTCGGCTTCCCTCGTCTTGTTCCCCCTAATGGCTTCCCTGCAGGGCATCACAACCACTGTCTGCAACTGCTCCAGGCCCGCTCAGGGCCAAAGGCATCCGTCTACGACCCCCTATGACAATTATCCCCTCTAAAACATTAGAGCATTGGCCAGAGGTCAGAAAGTGCTACATATGTATATATATGGACAACATTTTTCATTGAAATGGCTCAGACTGAAATATCCTATTGAAGATTCTCTGACCTCTCCAAGTCTTTTGGACGTTTCTTCAGAAGCAGTAGAAGATGTATTGAGACAAAAAAGCAGCATGAACAGAGAGGGAGGGAAAATCCCACAGAAATTGTACAATAATTCCAAATTGCACAATTAATTCAAGGCTTTATACATTGAGCAAGTTATACACACACAGGCCATCAAGGTTTTGCCTTCTGGCAAACGCATGGCCGAAAACGGTCGTTTATGACTAATGCTCCAAAACCAATCGATTGACCAAGCGGGCTAACAAATATATGAAGAACTGACCGGACCCTGTTGGTCATCGGAGGCCTGTGACCTGCCAACCATTAATCTCTGTCTTGCAGCTCTTGCCGGCTAACGCTTTGGCGCCCGCCACCTGACCTTTCAGTTCTGCACCGACGACAAGAACGCAGCCCAGATCGCGACCAACTGTCGCTCTCTCTCATGCACATACCATAATGACATAATACCACGCCTACCTGTCCCTCGCCTCTTCTCATTTATACTCATGTGGGATTCTTAGGGGCCAGAGCAATAGGCAATAGACATAGGAAGCATTGTAGCACCGCACCCGTCCCATTCACACCACCAGGACCCCATGACTAACCCGCTGCAGAGATGAGTAATGGGACTTACTGGCCCATATGAAATACACTTTGAAAGCAACTCTGGGTCAGTTTTGAAGATAACACAATAGCTTATTTCATGCTACCATCAAACCAGGTTTATTTCAGCCCACACTTTGAACAGGACTTTATTAATTGATTGAGTTAAATGTTGCCGTAAAGAGCCATGTACACATGTTAGCATTATTTTTTACAGAATTAAGCAAATAGTCTTGGCTTTAAATAAAACCATAGGAAAATATGAAATGAGGTCAAACCTGGGCTGGATGAATGTCCTGGTTTTGATTATCTTATACATATTAAATCCGTTTCCACATGCAAGACGTTTTTTGACTTTATAAACTGCGCCTTAGTGTCAACAAGAGGAAATGCTAACCCTATAGTGGAACAGATGGGACCAAAAACGTTCCATGTGGGTTGTTGTCCATAAGGTACACATAGAGTATGTATTTAACAATCAGGGTACACTCTCCTTCCGGCTTATAATCATCCAGGTATTTGGGGCCAGGGGCCTTCAGTGCTCTGGCCGCAGTGTGTGACTTGTATGGCTGCATTACCTTTATTCACACAAGCGTCCAAATTACTGTCAAGTCATTTGCCCTTCTCCAAAAGAAAACACACAAACACACACATACAACAATCCACACTCACCAGTGGTCAATTACTTGAAGGTGACGGTCTATCATTTGAAATGCACAATGATTGTAAGCATTGATAACATTATGTGGCAGCTTTGTTTAATGCGTGAAATGGATTGAAAGAAGTTTTGGGCCACCTTAATAGGATATAGTAAAACGTAAACTGTCAAACAATCCAGGTATTTTGAAGCATTTCCTGTTTAAATCCCATGTAATCCACAGAAGCACAAATATCATCCTAACCACTTGCAGATTGCTGATTCTCTTCGTGACTTTTCACTTAATTTGATTTGCCATTCGACACACAATTCCTTTTGAAACAAACTTTCTATTACTTTGTGTTAGCTGGTACTTGATTATTTTTTCCATTTTCTCCCTCTCACTCATGCTCGGTAGCCATGAAGCAGGCCCTTTTAATTAATATTTGATAATGTTATTCTTAGTTTTATAATGAACAGAGAAACAAGGACCACAGCACATCCTGTATTGAATCAGAGTATCTCCTCAAAAATCTATGCAAAAGAGCTATTTATTTTTGACGGACAACTTTGTATCTTTTAGTTGGTGATTGATCATAGCCCACACAAACATGAAATACATTTTGCAGCATAACAATTTCCTATGAAATGTTCTAGCTTTTACCAAGACATTTCATAAGTTTAGCAATTTTTGAGTATGCTCCTTACACTATGCAGTTAATGAACATGAATATCCTTTGTTTAACCATAGGAAGCAGCTTCAAAGAATCGTAAACAAAATGGGATTTCCATATGTACTATGTACCTCATCCTGGTTGCACGTTGTTTTTCAAATAACTATTCGTATTTTTTTTTTTAACCAAGCCACCTGGGAGCACGCATCCCGTTTGAACCCAGGTGAGCTGGTCGCCAGGTGCTCTTTTTAACCCCGCAGTGTTCTGTAAATGCAAACGCTCCGAGCAGAAATTCAACCATTTTTTTCTCTCTCTCTGCAAGCGCCGAGAGACTCAGCATACTCCCCAAAACAAGTCATTTGCCTAATCTGTCCTGTCGGTTGGGTGCATTTTTGTTTGCATTGAGTGCCGGTCTCCGCGGGGCATTGTAGGATGGTTATTGTGTTGCCTCTGAGGGGTCCCACAGGTTGGGGAGAAGGGGGAGGGGGAGGTGGGGGAACACCTGCATGAGTTCCTGGAGAACACCTTTGGTGCAGGAAGGCCCTGAAGAGGCCGGATGGTGGGCACACCTTTGCTCTTGATAGGCATGTCGGGTTTGGGGTGTGGGGGGGGGACCCCATGGGGTTAGCATCCTGCCGAGGCCTTCTCAGCATGGTCTAATGTTAGTAATTATGCTGCCAGCATGAACCCTGGGCCATTAACAAAACAGAGGGGAAGACGGGATAGTTTAGCAGGAGCTCCACTTTAAGGGCCTGACTGACATGACATATGTAAATAGGTGGAAATACTGATCAAAATGGCAATTCAATATTTTTGGCAGATAATTGTGTGGTGTTTTTGTAAGATATCGAAACATATCTGCCTTACCACCCACGGTAATCGCTATATTTGAAAATAAATAGTTACAATTCAAATGTATGTTTTTCTTCAGCTTCAGCTTGGAAACAACAACGGCCATACCAATTTTGCTTTTACCTTTTGAAAAGAGCTCAAACTGCTGCACCGAAAAGCCACTTATAAACACAATATGGATAGGGGCGGCAAAACAAAAAAATGGCATCTGTGACATAATATCCAAAGAGGCCATTTTCCCTTGTGTTCTGGAGGGGCTTTGGTCGGTTGAAGCTGCAGCACTGAGCTCCCATTGGACGGGTCAGCGTGGAGAATTTGCTGTGCTTCATCATTGTGAAAGCTGTGTCCAATTGCATTATGCCCTAGCAGCAGGTAGCCCTGGGTGCCGAGGTCGCCGCTCTGACCGGTTCGCCCCATTGGCCCAGAGGCTCTTGCCAAGGTTCATGGGTCAGAGCCTTCTCCGGACACAGGCCCTGGCTCCTGACCAATGGGGAGGGCCCGTAGGAGGCGGGGGAACAGCGGTGGTCAGAGGGATGATTTATAGCAGGGCCGGATGTGAAGAGAATGCCGCCCTAATTCTAGTCATGGCTCTTCTTATATCCACAATATGGTCATACTTATAGTCTATCCCCCACCATGAGCACTCTGCCCAGAGCTAGCTGCCAGCAATTTCATTTAATTTAGCAAATATGATGGCATTTAGTCATCTTTTTTATTTTTCTGTTTGCATATGTTTCCCCCAAATCCGTCGGCTAATCAATAAAACCTGCTATTTTTTGGGGGATATACAACCGTCTTCTTCTTTGAAATGTGGGTAAAAAAAAAAAACTGTGGCAAAAAATTAAAAGAAGAGACTGATCTGTCATGTTGCCGCGAATGGTTTATCGCTTGCCAACCGATTTAAGTGATTCCATCAAACTTAGACACTTCAGAAGTAAGTAGAGAGCCTCAAATTGTTCTGGTCATGGAAGGCAGGCAGCTCTGATTGCCCTAAAGGGTATTTTCTTTCTTGTAAGGGTATTGCGAACAGATGGACCTCATACCCACTTGCCCAAATCAAAGGTGGCATTTGTTTTTCATGCTGGATAAAGTCAAAGCTAAGGAGTACATAAACAAAGTCTTTTTAGAAGTATCTCTCAAAAATATCTAATCAAGAAAGACAGAACGTTATCCAGGCACATGCTGATGAGTCATACCAACTTCGTTTGGCTAAACCGAAAGACTATGGAGAATATGGAACTTTGTTGAAGAAGCCAATATTCTAAAGTTGTCACCAGAGATCAACAAAACAAAAGAGGGTCTAGCATTTGTTTTGAAAAATAACGTAAAGTAAACACTTGGCGAGGGAGATCATTAAGGTTCAAAAGCGAAAGAAGAAACAGCTGGCTGGTGCTGCTCACCACCAGCATCGTGGAACGTGAGAGCGAACTAACCACGTTATTCGGCAAGGCCACGAAGAGGGCCCTGTTGGAGACCATTTCCCCACAGCCACCGAGTCATAAACCAAACCCATGACTGGAGGAACGGCCCAGCATGTGGTTTACTTTTCCAGGGACACACTTAGAGGTCAGACGGTCATCCCCGGGAGTCTGTGAGCGTATTCTCCGGGTATAATCGCCAGCTGCCAGTCGCACGTGGGTGGACAGTTTGGGTCCCGTGACCCATGGAGCCGGAACCTACGGCCATGAAGCCTTAGCTGCCCTTTCAGCTAATTGTCCGTGGGCTGCCTTTAAATGTATTCGACAGTCTTCGGGTGATATAGTGCCTCTTTTGTCATCCCCGGGATCTATTGTGGGGCCAGTAGTTACTCTGGCCCCTGCCTCGGTGCTCCATGGTTCCATTGCTGACCAGGGGCCAAAGAGAACAGCGTGGTGCCCAGCAGGAGAGTTCCGACTCGAGTGGGCAGGCGAGGTGGACCTTACAGGTGCCTCTTCCCCTCTCTTAGCAACGCCCTGCCGCTAGAAATTTGTTACCCCCCATGGAGCGCCTTTCTGCCGATGTCAGGCGCAGGGCCCCTGATGAGAGATTTGTTGATATGATAACTTGATTAGGCCCCTGGATGGATGACACGGTGGCCGAGGGCCAGTCGGCTGCTCCCAGGGAGGGCCTGCCCCCCACCTCCCGCCCCCGGCCGGCTCCTCTCCTAAGCATCTCCTCGCAGCACAGCCCCAGAGCTTCTGAAAAGCCCTGCGTACGCTCAACAGTCAGGAAAGAGACCGTTTATCCTTTCACATCAACCTGGTTACGATAGACTCAGAAGAAACACTAATTAGCTGCATTCTTCATCAGTGTAAAAAGTTCTTCAAAGTTTACACGGCCTCATTTCAGTATTTATAATGCAACTCTGACTTTCCCTTGCACCTCATTCTGCTAATTGGCAAATGTCCCAATTAACGTTGAAATCGGTGGACGATGGGCCCATTCGGAGGCTGGTTATCAACAGGCAGCTTAAGGCTGGGAGGAAGATGAACTGGCAGTCTCTGTAAATTAGTAATTAATTTTAAGCCATCAAAGCGCTGGCAATTTCGGTGGTGGGAGGAGGGATACGGACACAATCCCAGGTACTCAGGCTAGCATTACCGCCTAAGACTCTTAGGATGCCCCTAATGTTCATCTCCACTTCCGGAATAATCTGCCCCTCGCTAGCGTTGGTGGGGGGGGGGGAACGTTCATCTTCACCCTGCTGTGGACACCATGGGAGACTCAAGGTGGATTGAAATCAAAAGAGCTGCTTGGGGGCCCTGGGGCTACTGGCGGCGGTGAGCTGCCTTCGCCCAGGTGCAACAGGGTCAATCTGGCAGCCACTGGAGAGTTAATTAAGAGATAAAGTACGGGTTAATGAGGAGCCGCTTACAATTCAACTTTGACTCGTGTTGAAGTCAGAAAGGCCCGTAGCATCTCTCAAGTGACTGGGTGACTGCATGCTGGCTTATGAATGGACTGAGGGGGGGAATTTTAGGTTATGAAACCCTGTACATTAGCTTCTGTGCAGAAATGGGATTGGTTCAGCTCAGTTTGCAATCACATTGATCATTGAGCTTTCCTACAAGTACATTTCAGAGAATACTTTTCAGATAAATTTCCTTAAGACGTAAGGATGGGGTATTAGGGGATCCTGCCCAGGGAATCCTACAGACGGCGGAGTTTTGAACTTACATAGACAGACGGCATATAGCGAGAGCAATCCGTCCACAGCTGTTACAAATATCCAGAGGACCGTAACCCTATGCGTGTGTGTGTGTACACACCGAGACATGAGTACAGATTTACACACCCCACCCTCCAGACCCCCCCGCTTCACCGCACCCTCTACCCCCAGCTCTAACAAGGCGGTGGCCCAGACAGGAAGTAGCACATGTGTATCGTATTAGACGGATTCTTTCCCAGGCTGCGGGGCTGTAGGTGCCATTACAGCTACAGCTGGCCGGGTCCCTCTCTTTCTGGTCCACCGCTGCCGGGCCCGACCCCCGGGGGGGGGGGGGGGGGGGGGGGGGGGGGGGGGGGGGGGGGGGGGGCGGG
>JAOTIX010095341.1:0-12136 GCA_027123715.1 Gaidropsarus macrophthalmus
TCTCTCTCTCTCTCTCTCTCTCTCTCTCTCTCTCTCTCTCTCTCTCTCTCTCTCTCTATCTATCTATCTATCTATCTTATCTACTGTTTACTATCCAGTCGTTTTAGCCGGCGGTTTTGATCCGAAGTGAAGCATGCATGTCATGCATGAGCAGGGTCTTGTTTTAGCGTCTCACATCAGGCTGAAGCTGGCATCGGGGTTCGAACCCGGATCGTTTTGGATGGGGGTCAAACTATGATGCCGCAGGCTCAATCTCTGGGAAGGGTTGAATCACAAGATAAAAGGCAGGAGATTCGCTAGCTAGTCGACCACGGAGAGAACGTTAGGTAATGAGCTCTCTCTCTCTCGCGCTCTCTCTCTCTCTCTCTCTCTCTCTCTCTCTCTCTCGGGTTGTTTTGGCTTCGTCCTGTTGCTGCAGTGTCTCATTTACAAGTCAGCGTATTGTGAGCACATTCGTGACATGCCGTACTTCTTCGCAGACTTCTTGCACGTTGCACAAAGCTACTCATGAATTCACTCCACCGAGGGGGAACAACTATTGAAATCTTTATTCCCCACGAGTAAACAAAGTTTTCAGTGTTTCATTAAAGTGCATTCGATGGGCATTTTTCTCATTGGGATACAAATCAATAGTTATTTTGTTTTAGTGATTCATATTGCAGCCCTGGCAGACGTTAACGGCTCTTGGTTAATTTAGTATCAACAAGTGAAATTCACGATAAAGGCTAGGAAAGAGAAATACATGTAATGAAATATTAGCCAGTAGTACACAATGGAACCGAATACAAAACGTAGCGCTAGCATGTTTAGCCATCTTCTGCTAGTGTATTGTCTACAAAAAGTTAGCTGCCACTAACACAGACACACGCTAAGGCCTCTCTCCAGACGCCTGCAACAGACCCTGCCTCTGTCTGCTCCCAATCTGGCCTGCGAGCACTGTACCGCGCTCCGGTCTGCCAGCTGGTCCTCGGTGTCAGCAGAACTACGGCTCGCGCTGATGGGAACCAGATGGTCTGCTAGCACACCCTCACTCTCACACACACACACACACACACACACACACACACACACACACACACACACACACACAAACACACATCACGCTCTCACCCAAACACACACACACACACTCTCACCCAAACACACACACACACAAACACACATGCATCACGCTCTCACCCAAACACGCACACACACACACACACACACACAGAAACACACCGATAACGTAAGACGTACATCCTCTCTAAACCCCTGGTTACCTCAGCCGACCCCAGGACATGCTGCCTCAATTTCAATAAAAACCAATGCAAAGCGAGCGAGAGACAGCCAGAAAGATAGAGACCGCACGCGCGAGAGAGCGAGAGGGAGTCAGTGAGTAAAAAGTGTGTGTGTGATGGAGACTGAGAGCAGACTTAATTTTGTATTATTTATGTTTAGAATATTGAATAGATGTGTTTAAAATGTTGCTGCTTTTTTTTAGCGTTCAAAGGTTTTTGAAGTATTACATTAGCCAGTTACCCTTTTTAAGTGTTATTTCAAACCAAATAATTTTCATGTAAATACTTTGTTAAATCGAAGCGATTAAAACAAATGCAATGAATAATGATAGCAACAATATGTTTAGTCTACCAATACAAAATTGGTGTTCAACAATGATTGTATGTGCTGTGATATAAAAGCCTAAAAACTGTTGATTTGTCAGTAACAAAAATGTGCCCGGTTAACTCATACTGTCACGCTGACATTCCGCGAGTCATGCCTAGGTTGAATATTTTCATACGGGTCTTGGTTTGAACATCAACAGTCAGATAATCCTGGTTGCAAAAGGCCAGTTCACCCTGTTCATGTTTTTAAAAGTTTTACAGCTTTACCGTGCTGTGTTGCGGGCTGTGTTGACTGACTCACTTCAATGAAATGAAAAGAATATTGAACAGTGAAACTAACCCTTCTTTCTTTGACACTCATCGTCTTTAACTCTACAGTAAAGACAGCTAGAAAGGGCCCTTAAAGGGGCCCTTAGCGTGAAGCCACGTAGCTTAGCGTGTCGAGGAGCCTGACGATAGACAGACACTACTGCGCGAATCAGGAAATCAAGTTAAATCAGGATGTTGTAAGTTGGTTGCCGTGAGCTCACATTTCTACAGGCTAGCGTTCGCAGTGTTTCTGAGCTGTCCGTATGCTGTTACCCTCAAAGGTGACAACAAGTGCTGTGTTTTTCTGTTCTCGCTGCCCCCATTTGGTTTGTTTTGGTGTGTGTCAAGATGGAGATGTTTGCTCTGGATTCAAGTGATCTTATAGAAGTGGAAGCCTGGCGTTTTTCTCCAATAGATTCCAAACATCGCTATTTCAAACCTATTCCGCTGTTGGTGTGGCTTGCTGTCTTCACAATTTGTTCCACACACTCTTTCTTTAGGAGCCCATTTGATCCTAAGCCCAGCATTTCCTTTGATAGGATTTTGTTATTATTTCAATATATCCATAACTTTATTTTTACACTCTAGAACCATAAAAATAGACTTTACCACTAAATATGCAATCCTTTTTTTGAACACTCCTCAAAATACTGGAAATCCGATGAGTCTTAAAACCTGCAGTAGATGTTATTTGTTAAATATACAGTATACGTATATATATATATACGTATACTGAATATAAAATAGACCACCGCCAGCGCTCGTGACGCTGACGGTTCTGTTTGTTATTCTGTCTGAACTGAATGGGCCTGAATTTGGCATCCAGGACCAAATTCAGTTTGTCCCCCCCCCCACCGCGCGCGCCGTATTCAAAACCACAACTCTGATTTCCTGCCACAAACTGTTCCCTACGACTTCATTTGCTGGCTGTCTGTCCCCCTTCTGCCCTCCCCCCGTAGCCCCGAGACCCAGTGGTTTGGATCAGGAGATCAGTGGAGAGAGATGGAGAGAGAGGGAGAGAGAGAGAGAGAGCAGGAGGGGGAGAGAGAGAGAGAGAGATAGAGACTGAGAGATCGCTCACAAGAGAGAGAAATTGAAACAGGCAAAAACAGACATCTTGCCATGTTTAGAGCTGTATCTTATGCAGCTACAGGTTTCCTCGGCTCCCCCACCAGCGATGGGTCGCCTTTTTAGACTTTGTAGTTAAGAACAGCGGTGAAGGAAAAAAAACGGTTAAATCATTTTTTTATTGCGATCTGCGGCGAAACCCATCAGCAGCGTTCCGCAGTGCTCCCAATCCAATCCCAAACCAGAGTGCTTCAAACGCGGACGCACCGCGAAGAAAACCCAAACTGGGTTGAGCGATGCAACATGTAGAATATTGAGGCGCGAGCGAGAGAGAAAGCGAGAGGCGGAGGGAGAGAGAGAGAGAGAGAGAGAGAGAGAGAGAGAGAGAGAGAGCGAGCACGAGGGAAGGCCAGCCACCATAAAGATGTAATACCGTAACAGACCCAGACACTTGAAGACCAATGATTTGCCTAGCCTTGGTCCTCATATTCTCAAGAGCACTGTGGAGGTTATAGCGTGGGTCCAGGCTGTACGCTCTTCTGATAACCCTGGAAAAACAGAGGCCGACAATATGCTATAATAAGCCCCGAACACTCTGGAGAATATGCCTCAGCCCTGGGATTCAACACAAATGAGCAACGCCGGTGCGTGCCCCCCTCATTTCCAGATCTGGAGCTCTGCTCATGAGCGCTGACATGTGCGTACATGACTGTAGGACCCCCTTTGATCGTGGCTACACTGCAGAAGAAGAAGGACGAAAAAAACAAAAACGGAAATAGGACGACTGAGATACTGCACGCATTCTGTCGGCCAGGCGTCTTTCAACAAAGAACACAAAAACACCGCTCTCGGAAAGAACATGACGCACTGGTCTAGTTTGCGCGGCACGTTAGCCTGTGGCTACGCTATTAGCGTAAATGTAATTTCTAATGCTGCCCCAGGTGTCACGGGCAGAGAGATTACGGGGTAATGTCATTCTGAATCCACCACATCACTGCCTCTCATTGACCCCCGTCCTCATCTCCCTAATCGGGGGGGGGGGGGCAGCTGTGGTCGTCGCATATAGGAATTACGCTAATTCCATTTACAATGTTCTTTGTGGCCCACGTTTCACTTCCGCACACGCACACACACACACGCACACACACACACATACACACACACACGCACACACACGCACACACACGCACACTGTATTCTAGTTGTGAGTTCACTGTCACAATCGAGTTTGTGTGTGTATTTCTGTGCTCCGTCACACAGAAATACACACACAAGCGCGACATGTCCGCTCACCTGACAGAGCACCACACCGCACAAACACACGCACACACACACACACACACACACACACACCCTTCATCTTCATCCTCTTCCGCACACCCTTCATCTTCATCACCCTTGCGAAGAGACCGGAGGAAACGTAAGCCAGATGCCGGTCTTAAAGCGCCACGCTAGTCAGGCTCGGTTAGGGCACCGCAGGGGAGAGCTGCAGCAGAGCCGGGGGCCCCCAGATTGTGGCCCCGTCTCACGGGGAGCTCTTGAAGTGGGCGCAAGGACATATATCGTTACCGTTTTGGATCGCAACGATGAACAGACCCCATTTTGTTTTTGGTGCGCTTTTGTTTTTTGAAACAGCTGACAGAGAGAGAGAGAGAGAGAGAGAGAGAGAGAGAGAGAGAGAGAGAGAGAGAGAGAGACGGCTTGCCATTATAGTTGCGAGCCTACTCCTAGTAGACTGTATTTCCAAAGCCATGATCAGGTGTTTTGTAATTTTTTTATACCCCCAAAAAAATGTGTTATAGCTGTTGCCCTGTATTTAATGGTGTGAGTGGATGCACATTAAGTTTAAGCAGGCAGAGAAGGGCATAAAATCATGCCTGAGCGGTATTAATATCACTAAGGGCTGAGGCTGGCGGCCCCAGACGGATGATTAAAAAAGCATGTGACTCTCAGCATCAAAAACACTACTCTTTCCATAGGCTTACCCCCACCCCTATAATTTAACGGCTACTATTTTCCTCCGAAAGATTTATTTCCATTAATTAAAATATGTAATGTTTAATTCAAAGTTAAAATATGAATTTTGCTCGGAGTGCCTCGTGGTGATGAGTGATTCACCAGTTTCCCTTCAGATCGACGCGCTCCGCGGTGCCAATCAGGGTGGCACGGGGAGGTTATTCAACCTCCGCTCTCGTCCAGATCCCTTTTTTTATCCCTCTCCCGCTTCCCTCCCTCCCTCCTGGAAAAAGAGGGAGAGGGAGAGAGGAGCGTATGCCAGTCGGTTACTGGAACGGCCGGCCGGCCGTGTGGAAAGTCTGGTTCAGTGTGGCACCGAGTCAAAATCATGGGAGTGTACACATTTGGTTCGGGAGGTAGAAAGGGTGAGAAAGAGCAAGAGAGAGAGAAAGAGAGAGAGAGAGAGAGAGAGAGAGAGAGAGAGAGAGAGAGAGCGGGAAGTGTATGCTTGTAGAAATGTGTGGAGCAATGCGTGAATGCTTTGCCGGTCTCTGTTTCGACTCGTACCTGAGGACTGTAAGCCAAATAATCCTATAGGCTGATTTGAGGGATATACTGTACGTTTCGCCGCACATTTACGCCAAACCATCAAGGGATTATAAACGTGAAATGGGATGTTGTCTTTGGTAGGGACTCTGTTTGGACCAGTTGAATGTGTGTGAGAATACACTGTGACTCATACGAAAAGCCTTTAAACCACTCGAGTTCCCCAATCAACCAGTGTTTGCAGACCATAAGCCACCCTTACTGAGAAAGTGCCCAGTTTGAAGTTTGAGAATCAGGAACTGAATCAATCTGCAACGGTATAAACAGAAGAAATAGGACCATTTCAGAGAGCATGTATCTCTGTAACCATATACTGTATATCTATGTTCAATGGAAACAGATTCATATACCAGCCGCTCCCATGACACGCTTCAACAGGGCTGAGGTTCAGGGAGCTGGCATGCTACTGGGAATCATCATGTAATTATGATGTATTTGACACCCGCAACAGAACTGGTACATGTTACGGACGGACGAGTGAATATGAAATGCAGCATGTGCTCATGGTATCTTCTTTAGACTATGTTAAACCTAGTGAAGCAATATGTGCATGCAAATCGTCAGCATCAGATAAGAAAGTGGCTGAATCAGTTGAAATATATAACAGAATAGCAGTAGAATTGCAGTTATGAGGTTATAAATAAACCTGCATTTTCTTTCTGAAAACATGATGATGCCTTCGATGTCGTTGGGCTTTAATGTTTTCCCACAATCTCCACACACATTTGTGCAGATATACAGCAAATATTTAGGATTTTATTGTTGGTGTTTATTTCTTCACAGTGTGTGTTTATGTATTCCTTTGGTGTGTGTTTTTCGATGTGAAACTAACTGTCTAAGTGTGCTTGTGTGTGTCTGTGTGTGTCTGTCTGTCTGTCTGTCCCTGCATTCGGGGTTGTCTAGGAGTGATCAGATATGCACGTGCATATGTTTGAATGTTATATGAGAACCGGTTGAGTGACTGATCGTTGTCTGTGTGCGTGTCTGTGTGTGTCTGCGTTTCTATATTTGTGTGTGTGTGTGTGTGTGTGCAGAGGGGTGTGACCCGTGAGTCAGACACACGCTATGTTCTTCCTCAAGGTGAATGAGTCACAGTCCCTCCCTCCTCGGAGACCTTTTCCAAACTGAGATTCCCTTTCTACTTCTTCGTCTTGCACTCATTAACCTTCCAATTAATGACACGTGGGTCCACTGCTGCACAGTGCCTTCATGTTTAGACGTTTCTCACAGTAGAATATATCATGGCCTCTTCAGTGACCCCTCTACATGTTTCCTGTTGCCTGTTGTTCTGAGGTCAAAGGTCAAGTCAACGCTGCAAAACATTAACTATATCTCGCTGATGTAATGCCTAAGTAACTCACACATCGACAAACAACATCTCACCAAACGTGTCTCTCTTCTCGTCATTGTACTTGTGGCCATTGTGGCGCTGGCAGCTCAAAATGGCGGGACGCCGGCGCGTCCGTGTGCTATATACGCGGCCCGAGCGGGAGCATCCATTTGGGACAGGACGTGTAGCTCAACACGCGGGGCGGCCTCGGCCCTCGCCGCTACACAACAGACGTGTTGAGTGCACGACAATGCGGCTCTGAGTCACACAGGAAGCGCGCTAAACAAAGAGCAGCATGCGCCCGGCGATTGGTTGTTTGCTGTTTTTTTCGGATGGCCTTGTTTGGTAATGGGGGGGGCGGCACTAAAGGTCAGAATGACGGATGGGTCACCGGCCTGGAACTTGCTGTCTGGAGGATAGCGACAGAGAGGGAAGGGGAGATTGCTGCAGTGGCAGAGGATAGGACCCGGTCAAATGCGTGGAGCTTTTTCAGATACTTTAACGCCATATTGTTGGCATGTTGTTGAGACAGACCTTTTGTTTTGATGCACTTAATGTGAGTCTTAAGAGGGTCAATCGACGGAGCAATTCCGATTGCTCCGTGAATGCAAATATTTTCAGACTAAAGTACTGTCTTTATGTTTCAAGTTGAGACAGTAATACATCGTCCTTGGCTGTTTGTCAGAAAACCCATCAGATTTGAACCATCGCTTGTTGTGCTAACTTGTTGAAGGAATTAAACCTTATTGATAACGCATGCACGGATTATGAAACCATATTCGGCTTTCCTCTTCCTCCCCCGTCTGTCCCTGAGACGCGAGAGGAAGCTCAAAGGAGTCTCAGGAAGTCGTACAATCCAGCGTGATTACGAGCTGAAATAAAAGAAAGACGCTTCGAACTGCTCCCCTTACATGCCAGTCCAGGTGTGGCTTTTACAACATGCTTTTTGCCTTTTAGCGTCAATTCATTATGGAATGTGTCGACTCCGGCGGCCAAGAACGCTTTAATCACCCGTTTTATAACGCTGTGTTTTTTTTTTTTTACGATACGTACTTGACCGAGCACCTCGTGCTGCGACAACAATGGCGGATTAATCACCGAGCTCGGCATCCCTGTGTCAACACGAGCGCTCTGGCGCCGTCACAGCGTCAGTCCCGGCCCCCGGTACAGGCCGCCGCACGCCGCCCACGGGAGACGAGGTTCACTGCCACCTCGCCTGTGATTGACGGCGATACATGCTGCGGATAATTCCGATGTTTGATGTTCATGTCGTGGCCTGGATCATTTGTAGCATATCCGAATGAGACACTTCAAACACGACCCGGGTATAAAATGTGTTTGGAAAATGTCGTTTTTCGTAACAATATAATGTAATTCAGGTCGTACAGACACAGGCGCACACAAATACAGACAGACACACACAGACGCACAGACATTGATAAATAAGTACATGAATGCTGGTCTCCCACACGCCCCAGGCGCCACACTGGGACCCGGCAGCGGGTCGCGACCTACAGTTGGATGAAGGGCACTTCAGAAGAATAAAGGGCTAGTGTTTACAGCCCGCCTCATTGTTAACACTCTCACACATGCGATCAGCCTGTTTCAGCAATTATTCAGCCCTCCTCAATATTTCTGGTAAATATTTCAGAATTGTATTTGCATCCTTTGTGTCCAATTTGTTTATAGTATATGTTCCTATAGCTTCAAAATGCTACTATTATTATATATTTGTGGCCTATTTGGTCTAGGAAAACAGCTGTTATTTGACAGTCGAATTAATCTTTGATCACTCATTAAGCGACCTTAACCCCCCCTTATCATGAAGACCAGCGGTAAAGGCTTCAGATATTGTGCTTAAAGAAGCAATCAAATGAATGAAAGCAGCCATTACTTTTAAGGGCTGACGCAGTCTGCGATGAACGAAGTCGTTCAAGGTCACATGCTCTGGAATGTTCTTGTGAAGACAATAAAAACCAGAAAGCACTATTAAAAAAAACCCTGAAACAGCCAAACACACGCTTTCCCATGCGCACGTGCCCGCACACACACACACACACACACACACACACACACACACACATGACCACACACATTCACATGCATTCACACCGATGCACAATTACACATACATGCAAACCTATGCACACACCCCTGCATGCACGCTACCTTCCACACACAAACACGCATGGACACACACACATATTCTCAGACGGTAAAACTTGTTCTGTTTAAGACGTAGTGTGGGACTGGTCCTGACAGGGCAACTTTTTTTCACATTTCAGGTTGGAACGTGTAATGAACCTGCATTACTGCATTGACATGTCATAATGAACACATAACAAGATAACTCTTCAACACATGAGTGCATGTGTTCGTCTGCAGGGCATTATACATATTTTTGTCGCGTGCGTCTGTCTGACTTACTCAGCGCTATCATATTTGATACGAACCAAGTGTCCTAAACTGTACATCAAAGAGTCAGTGGTAATGTATTCATCAGCATAGAACATTGTGTTCTTCACAGTATCACTGAATTTATTAAATATAAAATTTGACAGTACAAATCTGATGTCAGTAAAAAACGCATAGACTATTGAAACAAATACAAAATGTTCTACTGCCAATTCACATTTTTTTTTATAGATTTGAATTGAGCCTACACATTAATATTAAACAAAACGGTCTAACATAAAATAAATCAAATATAGTGATATTTTATGATAGTAATACTAATCTGTATTAATATTCACACAAATCGTTGCCCAAATGTTTTATCACCAAATGTGCCAGCCAAAATGCAAAACAAATATTACCATTTTTTTCTTTTTTCCATGATATAATGTGCATGAGTTGAGAAAAATAATTGACTGAAGTATTGGGGCAACATATAACGTAGCCCTAAGTGCCACAAATTGCTACTAATACAAATCTGAATGATGTGGTGTTTTTCAAATTAAATACTGACTTGCAAGGTTTACTCAACCTTCAAGGTGACAAAACCTACCATTCAGAAATGTAAAATTACGTAATTTCTTGCCGGAAAAGCTTTCATTATTTTATTTTTTATGGCACTGAATATTCCATTATATTGAGCCTGTCACAGTGATAATTGAAGTAAATCTTTACCCTGTTTAAATACATCTATTGTCAACCATTTTTTCTATCAATCATTAAAACAAAAAATTGTACTATATAATACAAAAAAACTAACAATTATAAGAATAATATAATAATATTATTAATAATATCAATCATCAATCATACTACATACAAAGTATAAATATGCTGAACTTGAATTATGAAATGTTTGTAGAAGATGACAATGTGCACAATTCTAAAAAGTAATTTCTTTAAGTTAAATCAAATTGTGTTATTTTGTGTAAATATAGTATATTTCTTTGTTGTATATTTGATGTTATTCTTCTTTTTTTGAAGTCTCATAAATCAACAAATCGACACCTTGAATGGTTTAAACCACTTTATGTTTTGAATGATGTCACCTGTCTTCAAACTAGTACATTGCTCTGCATACATTTCTCTGTGTGAAGTGATAAAGTGAGAGAGCTAGTGCCTATGGCTCCCCTTAGCAAACACTCACAACAATACCATTCGTGTTACGCTCCTGACATTTAGAAGATGTATTAACAAGTGATTGACACACATACATTCTATCTCAAGGACAAAATGGAATTTGATTTGATCCGTTGGTAGGTGATTGGACCCTTGGAAGCGATTAAACGCGGCTAGCTATTCTGTTTTTTAAGCCTGGCGCCGTCTGTCTGGCTTTTATGATGTCATTTATGGTTAACCTGCCAGTGTGTAAGACAGCGTCATCAGGATGTAAGTTGTAAATATGATTGAGGTGATGGTGATAAGGTAGCCTTATCACCATCACCTCAATGCAAAATGTAATGTAATGCAAAATATTCACTAAATGCAACTTTTTCAAGTCGAGTTAACTGTGCGGAATTAAAAGGTCACCTAAATAACTCATAACTTTAAAATGTTTTAATGTTATGTACATTTTTTTTCACATTTTAAAATGAACTCTGTACTCCACAGGTAACCAGGGTTAGGGTTACCTGGATGTAAAAAACTTGATCACTTTTCTTAGATCCAGTTATCCTGTATAAAGTGAGTTGCAATAATCAAGTCTAGATGTGATGAAAGCATGTATGGGTTTCAACATAGCATACTTTCTTCAATGGGCAAATATAAGGAGTATGAAACGCCCTAAAATGGCGCTGTACTTGCCAGGGTCAGGACCCTGCGGGCTGTAGGACCCAGGCGTCAGCTTGGGCTTGCGGTGGTGGTGGTGGTGGTCCGCTTGGCTTTTGGTCCCTGTTTCATCCTCAAAGCACTTCAGAGCTGCAGACCACACCCGCTCAGATGACAGGAAATTATCCCCTTTCAAAATGAACAGTTGAGCGTACATGCTGTTCTCTGGGTTTCTGTTCGCTGAGGGCAGTGAACTACCGCGTTTCTTTTTGGGATGCCCTTAGAGTCACTTCCACGCAATGTCATCTAAATCCGTGTGCAAGCTGTCAGCAGAACTTGATGTAGCCTAAGCGTGATTATTCCTAACGTGTGAGCCCAGGTAGTTATCTTCTCAGAAGCCATTTGAGACTGTCATGGTAATTAAGGGCTATAGAAATAAAATTGAATTGAAATGAATTGAATAACGGCTAAAGTGGATTTTTGGTTTATTAGAAAAGGGCCCAACGACGTCAAATCTGTTTTTAGTAGACGTCAAAGTTAAATGCATTTTAGGTGATATAAATGTATCAAATTTCCGTTGTTATTAACGTGACATGGTACACCGTCAATAATGTTATTATGAATAACGACATCATAATAGTAATGTGTTGCCATGGAGTCCCGCCATTCAAAACTACTTTCATCCTTCCCCGTTTTTTTTCCTAGCTTTTGTGCTGTAACAACCTTAAAAACAATCCCATCCTGGCTTGATTTGAAACCTTACACCCCGTTCTCTCACCGGAGTAAGAACACAGAGTTCAGCGCACGGCAGACATGGAAGAACACAGTGTATCAGGTTAAAAAGAGGCAAACGGAGAGAGCGAAACAGAGACCAGACAGCATGTGTCAACAGGAGCCTCATAAATAGAATGGAAAATAAAAAAAGTGTTTACAACACACACATGATAAAACACCCACATTCACACACACACACACGCACGCACGCACACACACACACACACACACACACACACACACACACACACACACACACACACAC
>JAOTIX010095465.1:0-12094 GCA_027123715.1 Gaidropsarus macrophthalmus
CCGACACGCAGGATCCACTCCGGTGCAGCTGGAGGGGGGAGGGAAACACAGGGAGGCAGAGTCAGGTACCGCTACGTCCTCCTCCACCACAGGCTCATAGTTAGGGCGGCTTTTCAACCAAACCGTGCGTAGCTTTGGGGTAGATTGGATGACTAACGCGCAATTTGATGATGCGTTGTCTTTTAAAAGGAGGTCTTTAAAAAGGTCCCCGATTATACTTAAAGACTGCCTGATGACTCATAGGCCTGTGCAAACCGCTATTCCTCACGCTCGGTGTGGTGCAGTGTGCTCAGCGGGACCATCCATGAGCATAGACATCATGTAAGTAGACGCAACATCGACCGCTAACGGCCTGCTGGCGCTGACGAGAAATACGGCGGCCATCTTGGAGTGGTGATCCGCTCCACTCACTGTAATACTGAACTGTCAGCGCATTTAATTAATCATACCTCACTGAACACCACTGATTGTCACACGTTTTTTTTGTCATAGGCTATGTGTAGTTATGATAAAGGACACATGGTTTGGCGTGCTTTACTGTTAAGCCAACTATGAATAATGAAACACGAACCATGTGTCCTTTATCATAGGTACACGTATGACGAAAAACGTGGGGAAATCAGTGGTATTCAGTGAGGTATGATGAATGTGAGTGGAGCAGATCACCACTCCAAGATGGCCGCCGTATTTCTTGCATCCCAGCAGCCAACTTGTGTGTATTATGCATGATGTCCATGAGCATGTCAGCAGTGCAAATCGCAGTGTGGGAGCAGATGGAAGAATGGGATCCAGGGCCAACACACGTGTAGGTCCGTCTCACCTATCCTACAGGTCGGTGTCGAACCAGGCCAGCTGGTTGCTGTCCATCAGGTCGTTGCTGTGGCCCAGGTCGGGCAGCGGGTCGGTGTGGTGGCCCAGGTCGGGCAGGGTGTCGGCGTGGTAGTCGGCCCCCTCCATCATGGGGTCCAGCAGGGAGTCCTGGCCGTAGGCGGCCGGGTACGCCCGGTAGGCGCTGTCTGCAAGGAGGCAAGGGGAGCGCAGGGTGAGGAACACGCCACTAAAAAGACTGACGCTATGTCCACATGGTATCGTTCCTGGATTCCTAAATGTTTGCGTACGCATGGCAACGACACCGTTGTGAAATATGCCACACCTACAGGTGGCGCTCTAAACAGAGACTGTAGGATGAGACCTTCGTCTTCCGCGCAGGTACAAAAGGACCCTTTACAGACGACAGGGACGATGACATCATCGTTTTCAAAAAAGTAGTGGTTCCCTTGTCTCCACGGCAACGCGGAGGCGGCGTTGCCAGATCTTTCCACTCTGGGACCCGTTCTCAAAAAGTACAGTTTCAGGACAGCCGAAACGACGTTGCCGTGTGGACGAAAGGCCAAAGCGAGAAAGTATTTAATCGTTTTCACCTAAAAACGTTCCTGTGTGGACGTAGCCGAAATCATAACCGACAGAATGGGCGACCCAGGAAAAAGGAACGAATCAAAAAGCAATACATACCGTCCTGACGGTAGGCCAGGGGGTCTCCCTGAGATCCCATGTCCAGACCCAGGTCTCCAGTCTGAGAGTGAGACAGACAAAGCGATTTAAAAGCCGTCCCTGTTGCACTTGCACAGCTTACCGGTGCGGTGTGGTGGGTGTGTGCACTGACCTCGTTCCAGGCCATAGGCTCCGTTCTGAACAGGGAGCTGGTCAGCTCCACAGACAGGCGCTTCTTGTAGTCCTGGGGCTTGTCCTCAGACATGCGGAACAGGACGGCTGCAGCGTAGGTGGCTAGAGAGGAGACACGCTCGTCAATACTTGTTTACACCCTCTTATAGCAAACACTTTAAACCTGAGCCAATATAATGCAACATGATATACACAAATGTATTACAGGGCATGGATGAATACTCGAGTAGACTTCTGAATAAACAGACCGCTGCTAGGGACACGGCTTGTCATTACAATAAAAAATAATTATTGATTACCTTAAGTAAATAGTAAGGCAGCCTAATAAAAGGTTGCATCAGCGACTCTAGGCCGAAACATAAATGATGAGAATCATCAGATTTTTCCTCACAATCTGCTAGCTACCTGCCCCATAAGCAGGCCGTCAAAAAACCCTCTCTGTAGGCAGCCTATGCTCCAAGATTGTGCACAAAATCAGCCACTCCAAACCACTGGCTGCCTACAGACATGATTTTTTTGTTGCAGAATAGCTGATACAACCTTTAAGTCCTACTATAAAGGTTGCATCAGCGATTCTAAGCCGAAACCACATCACTATAGCCAGCCTATGCTTCGAGGTCGTGAACAGAAACAAATGTCATTAGTAAAAAAACGGCAGAATCGCTGATACAACCTTAAAGTCACACGTTAAAAGGTATGCTTAGAGGTCGTGAACAGAAACAAATGGTATTCGTAAACAAACAGCAGGAATCGCTGACACAACCTTTAAAGCAAGACGGCTTAGAGTGAGCTGGTTGCTATTGGGTTTTCAGGAACTGTCTTTCATCATTTGCATGCGTTGCAGGGCTTTGCTCACCGACTCCCTCGTTGCGGGAGTGCAGCAGCTCGGTGAGGGGGGCGGTGGCGCCCTCAGCCTCGATGGCCTCGGCGGCCTCCTTGTCCTGGGCCAGCTCGCACAGCACGCCGGCCGCCACGCGCTGGATGTTCTCCACCGGGGAGTACAGCAACTGAACGAGAGGGTCAATTACATTACATTTAGCAGACACTTCTATCCAAGTACATTTTTGTCCAAGGGCATAAAAGCCTTCATTGTAGATCAGCTAGAGTCAAGAACAATAGACACCAGTTCCAAGCAATTATCACAGTAGAGTAGCTGCTATTTAGCAAGGATACCTTAGATATACATTACAAGTGCTCCCATTGAAGTGCTAAGGACACCACAACATGGTGGGGGGGGGGGGAAGAGAGTCATAATACATTGAGAAACAACATTGAGGTGGCAGATGAAGACGTATGTTTTGGTTAGGGCGTGGTTATCGCCACGGGATTTCGCTGTGGCACCGTGGGTTCGATTCGATGTAGTGTGTTGGATGACCAACACGCGTTAAACATAATCAGATCATTATAATTAACATAGCTTCCAGTGGGATATTTGTATTTTCTTCTCTAGTGAGGGAATGGCGATATCATGACACCAATTGATGCCTTCAAATATTTAGTTTGAAAAAAATATTGATATTATTTCACTTTTCACTTGATGCCAGGATACAACTTTCCATCATTTAAATATCAATTCACATCAAATCAATTCATCTGCCGGGACAAAGATGACAAATACAACCAGAAAACCTCTGAGACCGAGACTGAAGAGTGTGCTTGTTTTACCTGGACAAAGAGTGGAATGGTGTTGAGTCCTCGGATGACGATTCTGTTGTGCACGTCTCTGGCCAGAATGTGCAGCGCTCCAGTGCAGCCTTCCACTATCTCCTCCATGCGCACGCCCTCCTGCAGGAGAGAGGATGGGAACAAATGGCGACAGTTAGAGGACTAGCCTTTAGGCGATGCAGGGCTGGGCCTTCATGCTCATTCGGGGAGGGGGCGTACCACAAACTGCTGCTGGTTCCCTCCCATGCTGGTGCGTCGCTGGGTGTCCTGGTGGGCACGGACCAGCAGCTGGACCAGGCGGGGGATGGCACCCTGCTCACGCAGAGCGCTGTGATTGGCCGGGCACAGGGCCAGGTTACGGATCAGACCAACGGTAGCCTGGGGGGGTTGGGAGAGAGGGGAACTTTAGTCCTTGATTTCTTTCGGGATGATTAGTGCGATTATTATTAGAAAGCAATAAAGGCTTGCAGGACTAAGGAGCTCAAGGGGGTGGGAAAGTTTAGCAGGGGGAGGACTTTTAAAAAATTGGGCCCAGAAAATGGATAATCTGGTAATATCGGTTCAATGAGACCCAACACATTTCTTGATGACAAAAACAACGAAGCAGTAAAACATCATTTGTGGTTCCCACTAGAAAAGGTGAAGCAGTGGAGTCTCAGCTTTTGTATGGTATATACTTTTTGTAGATTACATGACAAAAGTAGTGATGAAATACATAACTCTGACAGTGACATGTTTATCGTTGGAATTGTGTGCAACCTACCATTGGTCTACCAATCTAAACTTAGATATGAGACAAGGTAAAAATCGAGTATTTAGAAGGGGTTGTTGCACTATAAAATGTCTTGAGACATCTGTGCTTGTGTGGCCTGAATAGGAGACCTCTCCGGGGGTACAGTACACCAGGATGTCCTCTTAAACCATGTGTACATCACAGGCCTCTTGCCAGGCTGGGGTTTTCAAACATGCTGAATGTGTTTGCAGTTGCGCGTACCTTGATCAATGGCCAGTGGGATGGCGGGTGCAGCAGCTTCACCACCACGGGCAGGCCGTAGTGGAGGCGCACAGCATTCTGGGCCATCTCCGCGTCCTGGTGGCGGGAGGTCAGATGGCGCAGAGCGCAGACGGCCGGCTCCGTGATGTCTTCCCGGTCCCCGGCTCGCAGCACAGTGCGCACCAGAGCCTCGATGCCGCCCACCTGGAGAGAGGACGCAAGGACGAGGACATGCTCTGAATCGTAGGATATCGGATATCCGATCGGCTTCATGGCCGTGATAAAGTGGCTACAATGTTTTCAATATGAAATGGTAAATGGACTGCAACAACGACGTTGTGACCAAAGCGCTTTACAATATATACCTCGCATTAACCCATTCATATAATCATTCACACACTGACAGCCGGTCAGCCATGCAAGGTGACAGCCAGCATGCCGGGAACAGGTAGGGGGTTAGGAGTCTTGTTCAGGGACACTTAAACACTCAGCTAGGAGGAGCCAGGGGTTCGAACTGGCAACCTTCCGGTTACTGAACAAGCCGCTCTACCCCCTGAGCTACTGCTGCTAGAGTTCTAGAGCTGATTGCAGCAAGCACAACCGTCACACATTACATCGCTCCCCCTTCTTGCATAGCTAAAATAAAGCAGCATTTCTTTCCTGCAATGCAGGCATGCGTCTCCCGGGACGTACCTGGCAGACCATGAGCTTGTTGCTGTAGTTGTTGCAGGTGAGGTTGGAAAGGATGCCTGCAGCACAGGTCACCACGTTGATGTCATCGCTGCCCAGCAGCTGCACCAGGGTCCCAAGGAGACCCTCCATGCCCTCCTGAGGAACAAGAAGCAGGACGTAAGGGAGGACGGCCCACCACAAACAGGAAGGACACTGCAATATGTCATGCATGGACAGTGTGTGTGTGTGTGTGTGTGGTTACCTGTTTGGTGGCAGCATCTGACAAGTTCCGCAGAGTCCACAGGCAGTTCTGGACCAGGCGCTGGCTCGGGTCGGTCAGGTGGAGCCCCAGGGCTTGCATGCCTCCTGAAGACGCATGCGGACATACAGCACACAGTTCACAATTGCTCCCTGTGCTTTACCCATTGGCCCTCTACTACACGTGACAGTTCTCAATGGGTGCTTCCCACCAAGTGTGTACTTACCGGCTTCTACGATGGCTGGCTTGTTGCTGGAGCAGACGGACAGGACCTTGAGCACTCGGCTGGTGGTCCACAGCAGCTTCTCGTAGGTGAAGGTCCTCATGATGTTCACAAGGGCCTGGGGGCCACCGCTGGCCAGGATGATCAGCTAAACAACAGAGATGGTAGATGATTAGACCTAGGAAGTAGTCCTTCAGTTTGAACTGAATGTAAAAAGGTAAAAAAAAAAGGTGTGCCATGAAAAAGGCAAATACATCTAACCACTATTCTCTGCAAACAACTCAATATTTCCCAGTACCTTGCTCTCCTGGTTGCCATATGCCAGGATCTGCAGGCAGTCAGTGGTGATCGCCAGGAATTTGACATTGGTGTTGGCTAGGAGGGCCACCATCTTCTGGAGGCCGCCGGCCAGACGCACGGCCATCTTGGCGCCTTCCTGGTGGAGCAGGAGGTTGTGGAGGGTAGTGATGGCGTAGAACAGCACGCTGTCCACCGGCGACCTACACAATAACCAAAGACATGGAGAAGAGTCACGTGAGCATACTATGCTGATGATGATGAGGATGGCTCACAGTGACAGGAGGCACGGTTAACTGAAGGCCTAAAGTTATTGAATTACACACAAGGATGTGCCTAATAATAAGTTGTGCGGGCGAATACTGAACCAAAGTAGAGGGGGGAATGATGACAGGCACCCTCTCACAGATGCCAGTTTTCTTTTATGACAAAATATATTTTCAGACACATTACACCATTACATCACAGCGGATTTACAAACTGCCGATGCAGCCATGAATAATTTCACACAACAAAATAGAAAACTGCTATTTTTCATTCATCAGCATTTAAATGCTTTGCAAGCACCCAAAAAGACTACATGCTGTATAATCTAAATTTAAAGCTCCATAAATCTCGTCCCAGCAGTCCTCAAACCAGAATCTCTGTTCAGCAGCATCTTAACGAGGATTAATTAAGCGTGTTACATCCGCATTCGCCAAAGCATTTGAGGCTGATAAAGGGGCTTGTACACTGTAATGCCACATCACACTGTGTGCCTTTTTGGAAGCACAGGAGCCTTGTTATGTTATGTAATGATTATTTTGGTCATCGATTCACATTTTATCATGAATGGATTCGTCATTCACGTGCGGTGACTTTTTCTTCAGTTTGAAACTGCCACAGCATTTCTCAGAGATCTAGCAAAACCACATTTTCATTAGTATAGGCTACTGGATGTTTACGTTACGCCAAGACCTCCATCTCACATGCCTACAGAAAGGCCACCAGAGCGATTGGCAATAGGGCAGCGTATCCCCAACACCAAATCCCATGATGCTCTCTGATGCACAATGCCTCTCTATCCATCCATCTAGTCATCGGGTGGAGAAGGGATACTCATCATCATCATCAATGGACACCACACCAACTCCCCCTCACACTTGGGCTCTGGCTCTCACCCGAGCATCTTGACCAGGGCGGGGATGCCGCCGGACTTGAAGATGGCGAGGAGACCCTCTCGGTGATGGGAGAGGTTGTGAAGCGTGCCGGCGGAGCAGCGGGCCGTCTCCACGTCGCCGGTGTTCTGCATGGCGCGCACCACCGCCGACACCATCTGGGGCGAGCGCATCAGGGCGTGGCGGGACGCCTCCTTCTTGGAGAGCTGGTGCACCATGACGGCGGCCTTGTTCACCACCACCTGGAGGTGGAGGAAGAATAATCACAATTACTGCAAATGTTTTGCTCTCCAATAGCAAAGTCCGACAGTAAAGACAGTCAGTTTTCTTGGCATCCCATTGGTCCACAAATGGAACAGAATCTTCCGAGGCGTACCTGGTCCTCGTCGTTGAGCAGCTTGGTGAGCTCGGGAATGGCGCGTGTGGCCAGCTCCGCGTCGTCCTGGTAGTTGATCAGGTTGACCACGGCGTGCTTCAGCATCTGAGACGGCTCCGCCAGGCGCTGCACCGCCGTGGGATGGGCGGCCT
This sequence comes from Gaidropsarus macrophthalmus, assembly GCA_027123715.1. Taxonomy (NCBI): domain Eukaryota; kingdom Metazoa; phylum Chordata; class Actinopteri; order Gadiformes; family Gaidropsaridae; genus Gaidropsarus; species Gaidropsarus macrophthalmus. The sequence goes on from JAOTIX010095465.1 coordinate 7,479, forward strand.
CCAGCTGGGTGGGTGGGATCTGGACGCCCTCCTCCAGGGTCTCGGGGAACATGGCCGCCCGCACGCGCTGGGCTCTGGTCATGGCACAGCCCTCCATGTCTGAAATGAGTTCCAATGGATGAGTGGAATTTACATTTGGTTGGGTGCCTTTATCTTCAGTGAGTGTAAACCCACTCATGTTATACCTTGGGCCTCAGGGGTGAAGGGTGGATTGAACTCCCAGTCGTAGAGGCCTGGGTCGTCATCCTCGACGTCAGGGTTGCCCTTGCCGCTGAGTGAGGGAGCGGATGTGGTGACCCCAGACTGGATGCCAGAGTCCAGGTAGGACTGCTGCTGCCACTGGCTCACCGCAGCCTTGCTGTCCCCCATCGCCATGTCCAGCTCCATCAAATCAGCTGCACAGGGAACACATGCATGCCGAGTAAATAAAGATGATGAAACATGTACGTGTAATAAGAGCACAAAATATATGTGACACAATGGGTAAAATCTGGTATTTCAAACGCAGACATTTCATGTGTTCTAAAACCGGTTACTATTCGAATATAAATATATATATAAAATATCGTAAATAGTTTAAAAAATAAGTTTATACATTATAACTATAACACATAAGAAATGAATAAAGTTTCTACTTACACTGGGTAGCCATTTTTCTTGCTTGACCTCAGTCCGCAAAAATTAATCTGTACAAAAGGCAAAGAAAAAAGTCGTTTGCGGTCACAACATCACTTTATTTAAACGAATAACAACCAACAAAAACATCTACGTCGACTCCCACGCCTTTCTAAACGCTACCTGTACCTAGAATGCAAGTGCTGGTTTTTGCTTGGAAATGTGGCTGAGGGGGGAAATGCCGAGCCTCCACCTCGAGCCGACAGAGCAAAGCGGGTGGGTATTTCCAGGCCAGCGTGAACACAATTCACCATTCAGAGGCACAGAACATCAAAGGCATACTTCTCCCCCTCCCCCTACCACGGCCAAGTTCCGACCTCGCAGCTTGGATTTCCAGTGAGAAAAACTCTGCCTCCGCCTCTCTATCACTTCCATGCCTCTACATACATGACCGTGAACCAGTCATTGGCGTAGCCGTATGCTAAGCTACAAGTGTTAATATGCCACGGCACACGTTTAAAAAAGGAACACACATGTAGGCGTTAATAAATATTATTCAACATTTGCTCGCTAACAGGTTGGCTATTTTACCTTGTAATCAACCCTAGCAGTCGTCCCGTTAGCATAGCTCGATAGCTAACATAAACAAACACTGCTTTCAGCTAAACTCACGGTGTAAAAACGTGTCCCGACGTAATGGAAAACCCACAATGAACCACACAGATAAACGATGAAACATGGAAACAGCTATGCGGTTTGTTCTTAGGTAAATCCCCACTACATGTAGAGGTCTGGTTGGCTTGCTGTAGCTAACCAGCCCGTATGGAAAGTAGATCCAAGCGTACAAAACCTGCTATGCTGCCAGTCTGAACCCCACCGGACCCCACTCAGTAAAGATGATTACGGTTTGATTTAAAGAAGTGGATAGTGGCTCCATTTAAAGTACAATACAGTGATATTATCAATGCGGTCTTTACCAGCGTCGAGGCGCTCCTCCGTGTTTTTCTCAGGACGGTTTGGCGTTTTTCGGTAGGTGAAAGCGAGGAAAGGACTGCTAGGTGAACCACCCGTAAAAGTCCGAACCACACCCGCTGCTGCTCCGCTACAAATGATGCCTCCGCCGGTGAGTCGACAATCAAGATGGCGAGAGAAGAAAAAATATTCTGCCGCACTTCGAAATATAGGGCTCTGTGATACAAAGTTTTTGGATTCATGTTTGAGAACTGAAAAATATTTTGAAAACGTACTTGTGTATTCATGTGTCAGAACTTTTTATTTATTTCAGTTTATATACATTCGTTGTTAAAAAAGAAAGAAAAAAGGTGTGCATCGGGGGTTGTGGCTTCAGGAAAATGGAATGTTTGTGAGTCACGAATAGAAGAAAACGAGTGTGGGTCCTTTTGACTGTAATATGTAATGTGTGCCCCTTACTACAAGTTGAATTCATTGTTTGCTTCATGGACCCCTTCGAAGATCTGGATAATCTTGATGTTCAACTGAATGGTTTATAATGAGTTAACATCTGGTTTGATTTTTTTTAATGACCATACTGTCTCATACTCTTTTTCCCATAATTTTCCCAAACCCTCAGACATTGAATTATCCAGACATTTTAAATGTTTAAACCCTACATACTGACAACCAATCACTAATTGATAGCTGTGGATAGGACAATGCATATTTTTCATTTGGAATGGTGAATTATCATGCAATTAGGAGATTATGAGAGCAGCTATTCCGCATGACCTCTAATTTCACATGACCTCTACACTCAATGAAAACAAGTTTAACAGACGCCCACTATTTATCAACATAAACATCAATTTATTGTTAATTAAAACTGAATGATTTAGATATTGTGACTAAGATTATATAAATATATGAGTAAAACCAACATTATTTCATACAGACCAAAATAATACCATGGGTGTAGAATACCATGTTTTCTTTTGAATGTTACAATTATGAAGTCAGCCATGAAAGCAGGGTAAATCATGACAAACAGACAGCCGTGTGTGTGTGTAAAACAGGCACTGTTGTGGAAAAAAACAAATGACGACACAGGATTTTTGAATCCGAATAAATACACCTTTTTAATGAACTGATTAACAGATCTGATTATACAAACGCCAACACGGGGCACCGAGAGAGCGGGACCAATTCAGCGATACAATGAATTTACATTCTTAAATTATGACCCTCCCCATCCGGATAAACACCCCCCCCCCCCCCAACCTAAACCACGCCCCTAAATCCCCACCCTACACTAGACCACACCCCCAAAACCCTCTCCCAACAGCGACCCACCGTAACTAAGGAGTGGAAAGGCTAGCGGCTCTCGTCTGTACAGATACATCTCAGCTACCCGGTGCCTATCCGTGAGTCATGTCTTGATATCGTCTGGTAAGAGCCAGGTTCCCCTGAACTAGGCTCGCTGGAGAAACGGCCACCATGTTGGAGCCTCACCTGTCCCCCGCCGCCCCCTGAAATGTGTTGTGGTCCTTATGGGGTTGTGTATCGTTTTCCTACGCACTTGTAGTGGATCGCAAAAAAGTGAAATATGTTATGGTACGGTTTGTAATGACATTGTGTGCACCGGCTGTGAATGTTCAAAGTTTAAGAGCATAGTTATGTTTTTGGTTGAAAATGCAGACCGCCAGAATCCCATTTATTCAACGCAACTTCAAGGGTATAGTAATCTCTCCCCTGCCCACCGTTCTGTTATACATACACACATGCACACACACACACACACACACACACACAAACACAGACAGACAGACACGCACACACACAGACAGACACACACATCCACATAAAATAATACTGTTAATTTATACATCCTACAAAAAAAAGTGTTTTCAGTGTTCTTTAGCATATTTGTTCTCTTTTCCCCGAAATGGTTTCAGTCTAAATAAGTGGCCGAGCATGCCTTGCCTCCCCGCCCCGCCCTGGTGAGATAAAACCGTTGCATAGAACACACACACAGACACACGCACGCACACGGCGGTCTTCCTACATAAAACACACACCACCTACTTCCACACATACCGCCATTTTTAAAAGCTCCCTCAGCAGAAGCAGAACAGCCCATGCGTCTACCATCGCAGGCCGACAGATGGACGGACTCGTCTCCCAGCAGTCTCCCCCCCCCACCCCTTCTAATCCACCTTCCTCCAACCGTTCTTTCCGTTCCTCTCCCAAATCCATCTTTTTCTTATCTGCTTACTTACTTATCTCCTTCCCGTTGCTCATTCTCAGCCTGTGCAGTTCTGTACCCCCCCACCCCCTGACACACACACACACACACACACACACTTCTCTCTCCATCTTCCTCATTTTGCCACCCATTCTACACCACTTGAACGACAGTGTTCACGCGCGAGGAGGACTCCTCGCGGTCCACGCCACCCAGTCCACTGCACCCAGAGCGCAGTCGGGAGAGGAGGGCATGGATGGCACGCCACCGGGACAGGGACCAAAGCCACGGGGGAGGGGTGTAGTGTAAAGGCTGGGTGTTAAATGACTGCAGGGGCTGAGGTCCAGAAAGAGGACGGGAGGAGGGAATGTTACCTTCTGCTCGTAGTGCTGGGGGTGGGGTGGGCTAAGATATAAAGATATCGGTGTAAAAGCAGGATGTTTCTCGTTTGTGTCCTCTTCCCATGGAGTCCCGGTGAACAACAAGGGAGATGGATGGATTCTCCAAACGAGGGAGGGGAAGAAGGGGGAGTCGAGGCGTGCGTGTGTGTGTTTGTGTGTGCATGTGTGTGTGTGTGTGTGTGTGTGAACGGGAGTAAACGTGTGGTCTTCATGTGTCCTGGCCGTCTGTTGCACCGCTGTCGTTGGCGTTGGGGAGGTCCAAGTCACTGTCCCGGTTCGAGATGCGATCCAGCTCTGCCTGCACGTCGCTCAGACCCAGCTTAGAACCTGCAACACACACACACACACACACACACACACACACACACACACACACACACACACACACACACACACACACA
>JAOTIX010095660.1:0-11986 GCA_027123715.1 Gaidropsarus macrophthalmus
CAGGAAAAATGTCCTCACCCAAGCGGTGGTTGGTGGTTGTGCTGGGGGTCCCGAGGTTCGATTCCCTGCTGAGAGTGAGTGTGTACGCCGTCAGAGTGTATGAGAGAGGGAACGGTGATCTCCTGATCTTCAACCTCCGGTTCTACGGTTCTGAAGAGAGAGCAGAAGACAGAGGAGAGCAGAGTCATTTTTTCAATATCCCAAAACAACAACCTCCTTCCCTACCTTATTCCCGCCATAGAGGCGGGTTCTGATTCGGGTGCCTGCGATTGACAGGCAGGATGGGTTCCCTGCACCACTCAGGGAGAAGATGCCCTGAGAGCCTCTGATTGGTCAGACATCAGCTGGGGAGGGTTGGTCAGAGATGGTCTCATACAGAGGAGCAGGTACACAGCTCACCTGAAACGTGTTTGTCTATTGCTAGCGGACCAGCGGCTACGTCATTTCTCATGCACTCCTATAATAAGCTGTTTAATCTCCTGCACACCTCCACAGTGCGCTGACGGTCGTCTGGGGACAGCCACGCCGTGAATGTATGCGCTCGCGGCATTGTGTTGAGCTCTGGGTGAAGCGGGTTTTTTTTTTTAGATCTGGCGTAATCATGATTAGAAAAAAAAACACTATTATTATTGTATTGTTATTGGTAATCATGCTATTACAATATAATTGGTTGAAGCGTCTAATCGCGTTACAAGCTGTTCATGTCGTGGAATGTAATTGGCTTGTTTCTGAGCGAGCCAGCCATGCACGTACAATGTGGAGCAGAATGGCTCTCGGAAGTGGAGGGATCTGCACAAGTGCCGGCGGTAGAGGGTGGTGCTCAGCGGTGTATGCATTTTAACGTTCGCACGCGCGCAATTAAAATGTTGATAAAATAACGTCAGGTCACATAACACTCAACGCTGGCATTAAATGAAACATTAGATTTTTTTTTCGTTGGAATTAAACTACATGTTAAACTGAGATTGAACTACATGGAGATGAGACATGGCTGAAATTCACAGTTAGCATGTTGTATAGCCTTTGGGTTAGACAGTGGATGTACAAGATGTGTTTACTTTATCCTTTATTCACCTTTGTTTACAAGAAGCTCCCATATTTAGCTAGCTAACCAGTAAACATTTTTATTAGGGCGTACTAGCGTGCTAGCGAGCATGACTAACGCTAGCAGAGTGTTGTCAGTGTTTCGGGTAAAAGCCTTGCCAGCTGTAGAAACAGTCATATATAACACACCTATTCTCCGTGTCGTTGGCATTCTCGGGGCCCCCCCCCGTCTAGCCTTTCAGCCGGAAGAAACCCTATCGCCACCTCCGCTAGCCCGGGCTAGCTCAGAGCAGGAGGCCTCTCGTTGCGCATGCTAATTTATGGGACACGCTTTAGTAACGCGACACTGTTGCTACATTTGGATCCGGGTGGGTGATATATCCACCAGGGTCTCAAGACCCCCTCGTACCTGAGACAGACTGACAGTGTCCCCACACCCAAACCCTATTTTAGTCCGTAAAATTAGATTTATAGCCGCGAATGGGCTGCTGAATAATGCAATATCGCTAAATTCAGCTGTAGATTCAGGTGTAGCGCTTACATGCTATCGGTTAGCAAGCTAATAGCGAATAATGTGCGACACCCAAAAACTGTCATCGCGTGAAGAACGGCGGAAACCTATTAATAAAGAAGGAGGTGTTGGATTGTAGCTCTCTGTAGACGGTAATCCGCTATGATATATCTTGGCGTTTCCTGACCTCCCGGCTCTTTAAGTCCGCCAATGACCCACCACGGGGTCATTGAAGCGCCATTTTTTTTGCCCCCCCTCCCTAAATCTAAATTGCACGCCTGCGGGGTCAAAGCACAGGGGCCCTTGGAAGCCATTTTAATCACGCTTTGATAAACAAACAACACAATTACAGCGCAGACCGCCAATGGGATCGGCCGGTCATGGTCTGGCGGGGGGGAAAGTGCGCACGTGGTTCTGGTCGAGGTGCGCGTCTGGGTTTCCTCATTTGTCAACATTGATTTGGGACGACACCGTGGAAACGCCCCGAGCGACCTCTGACCCAGGAAGTGAAGCTGTCATTAGAGGAGGCCTGTGCGCGACAGAGGAAGGCACTGTTGGTATTTACTGATCAGCAGCTCTGGAAATAACCCTGAGAGAACGCACAGGGCCTGGCACCGGGGCTCTGCTCGCCGCGGGGTCACGGAGCAGAAGCTTTTATGTAGGAGATACAGGTCACTAATAAGCAGGGAGGTTTTTGTTCAAATTTCAAATTTGTTACTCTCGGTGATTGCATTCCTGAACAATTGGTTCATTTTGTGCGCAAAAGAATATATAAAACCAACGTTTTCAGAAGCATAAGAGGAATCCTTTTGGTTCTTGTTTTTCATGTTCATTTCCATTTGAACTGCGCTGTATCCGTCTTGAATTAAACAGTCTGCCTGGGAACTGTGTTTCCCTCCAGTAGGACTGCATTAATCAGCGTCTCCTCCTTCATAAACAGCCGAGAGGTGGACGAGATGCCGACTCCATTAGCCGTGTTGTGTCGGCAATTAAAATCAGCCGACGGCTTTCATTCTGCGATCCTCCGACTGTTTGGTGGAACACCTCATCTCCGGGCGCCACCACGCCACTTCCAACCTTTTCACCGCGAAAAGGAAGCCACATACTTATCCAACGTCTCGGCCGGGAAACGACCAAACAAATTGTGTCGGAATATCTCTGAATCCGCTGATTGAAGCGCCGGGAACTTTGACCCCTCTGACAGTACCCCAGTGGCATCGGACAGAGCAATCTGCATAATCAGGACCGGGCTTGGAGACTCCACCTCCTCCAAAACCTCCTCATCCTCCACCTTAACCTCCTCCACCTCCATTCCCTCCTCCTCTCCTCCTTCACCACCTCCCTTTCCTCCTCCACCTTCACTTCTTCCCCCTCCGTCACCACCTCCTTCCCCTCCTCCTAGCGAGTATGACAACTATCCCTTTGCCGATTTGCATTTTAAGCTCCCTCCCGTCTCCGTGGCGACCCCGGCAGGAAGCGGACGTTATCAACAACGTGATGACAGGTGCTAATGGATTCCTACGGCCACACCACAACAAACCTGGGCAAACCAGGTTTTTTCTTTTACTGCAACACATTCTGAATTTCCTCGGGGAAGGGTCCCAGTTCGACTACATTACCCAGCTATAAAAAGAGGAACTGTACCGCCGCCATTTGACAAGGGACCGCTGGGTCGCCACCACCGCTCTGGAGTAGCATAGCATTTCTGGCCTATTGTCTATGGCCTAGCATCTCTGGCGTAGTGTCGCATCTCTGGCATAGCGTCCATGGCATAGCGTCCATGGCATAGCGTCTCTGGCCTAGCGTCCCTGGCGTAGCGTCTCTGGCGTAGCGTCTCTGGCCTAGCCTCTCTGGCCTAGCCTCTCTGGCATAGTGTCTCTGGCGTAGCGTAGCATGTCTGGCGTCGGTCCCTCTATCCTCTGGGAGGCAACCGTCGGGTCATCCAGAGTTCTTCTCCCTCGTTCCCCCGCATCACACCCCCCATTGTGGGGTGGGGTGGGTGGGGTGGGGTGGGGGCGTCCCGCTCTCTCTGCCACATTGTCTCTCTGTCGCGCTCTCTCTGATTTACACACACAGCTACAGTTAAGGGCTGTGAACCTGCGTGAATTGAGATAAGTATTCATAACTCTGCCTACTCAGCAGTGGATGCCCTTCTCTCTGTGTGTGTGTGAGTGGAGTTGTGTTCATGACCACATATCAGAGCTTGTGCTCATGTCAGTGATGGTTTATTCTTACATGCGCTGGATTCCAGACGCTCGCAGACAAAGTGTGTGTGTGTGGGTTTGTGTGTGTGTGTGTACACTAGCCCATGACAGCAGACAGGTGCGATGGGAACTCTGCCTGTCATGCTGTGTGTGTTTCATTAAATTGGCTTGGACCCACTCGACTGGTCCCCACGGGTCCAGTGAGTCTCAACTAGGTCTGGTGCTGGCTAGTCCGATCCCCACTAGTCCAGACCCCACTAGTCCGGACCCCACTTTTCTGGTCCTCAATAGTCCGCATGTGGACCACTCTACACTGAATGGGACCATTAGCTGTCTGTCACTTCACAGCTTGCAATAACACTCACAGTGGGCAGCGCCGCGACAGCTGCATCCTCTGCCTAGCCGCGGCCCGGCTAGCCCGTAGCATCCACTCGGTGCTGCGTCCCATGCTGCGTCGTAGCTATGAAGCTAGCGTGCTAGCAAAGGAAGGGCAACAGTCGCTGGCTGTCTGTCATGCGGCTTTGTGCAAGGTCCCACTTGTGATGTCACAAGTGGTTAGAGTTGGAAATGGCTTGTAATGACTGTAATCTCCCTCACACCTGGCGTGGGGAGAGGAGGCCGGTGTCCCTATACACTCTGTGTCCTTCTCCTATTTTGGATAAACGCGTCCCCGAATGGGCCTGATAATAACATCACGGATATGTTGCTTTGGAGGGTGGTCAGCTGTGAACACGCTCAGAGGTGTCGGCGTGTGGCGTTCCTTGGTGATTGGTCCTCCTGACCAACGTCCGCTCAATGTAGCGCTAAGTGGCTAGCTTGATGACGGAAACATAAAACACTGCTAGCATAATGACAATCGTGATCAGAGCTCGGTGAGCGTGGGCAAGCCAGAGCTCTTTACGTTTGATAATGATAATGATAATGAATTAATTTGTCAGGAAGAAAGCCAGATGACACAGGCTTCATTACTTAGCATGTAGAGCATAATGTCTGTCGCCATGGATGTCACTTCCTTAACAACGGCTAACCACCACCGGGGCTTCAGAAGAGGGGGTTAATTAGAGAATACCATGGCAACAAGCATTTTAATGTGATGATTTATGTAAGAAGAAGAAAGGGAGAGGGGAACAAAAACTGCAATTTGTGAAAGGTGAGGTTCACCAACGCGTTGCTAACACGACTCCTCCTCCACCCCGGGATCCGCTCCTGGTCTTCCTCCCGGTGACCGTTCCACCTCCCGGACCCCTCTCTCCGGGTTTTCCCTCGTCCCTCGAGTCGAGCGGCACTTTCTCGGCAGGAGGAAGCGGTCTGAAAACAGGACGCCGCTGCCCATCGCCGAGGGAAGTAAGGCCCACACGGAGGAGAGATACTGCTAGTTCAAATTCAGAATACTCCCGATCCGGAGTGCAGGATCACAGCCGGGTCGTGTGACTTACCACAGCACCTTCTAGAGCTGAACCCTACACCCTGCTCCCCCATGCCAGGTGGTTGATGCAGTGACAGACACACCCGCGGTCGTACCGGTAGTAGTATCTGTGTTTTTAACGGGTTACAGTAGAACCCTAACCCTAAACCCTAAACCCTAACCCGTGAGGCCACAGAAAACCAGGGACATGGCCATCCACCAAGGGCAGAGTGGATTGGCTGCCGTTTGCATAATAGAACAGCCAAACAAACAGGAAGCATGCAACGCCCAATCAGAAGTAAATAAACCTTGAGGGAAGTCCTTGGGACGCTGGCCACCCGTCTGTAGGAACACGTAATTAATCAATATTTGCGTGCGGTAATTGCTGCTGCTTTTGGTGGTGGTGGGGGTAATGGAAATTAATTAGTGACCCACCAGGAATGCTTGGGAACACCGGATAATCGGCTTTGCTCCGACTTGTTAATTAGTGTTCCAGGTGTGCGACGACCGAGACCGTCCGTGAGGGGATCCCCCAGGAATTCCCTGGGGGCGGCGGCGGCGTTCCGGTGGAGGTTCCGGAACGGTCTGCGTTCTGCGGGGGTCCTGGAACGGTCTGCGTTCTGCGGGGGTTCTGGAACAATCCGTGTTGCGACAACTTTGCGGTGGTTCCCAGAACCTGCTGTGATTCTGGAATGTTCCTCAGGCATTCCGATTCTGGGTTAATTTTTCCGAGTTCCGCGTCGGAGTCCCGCGGACGGCGGGAGGAAGGGACCGTGGCGTCCTAACAATAGCCCTGCGACGCCGCACTTCTTCCTACAACACTTCACTTATCTGCTCGCTGATTGCAGGACGGCGGGCCTACCATCCAGCCTGTTTTAAGACAAGGAAAAACAAGTCCATATGGTGATCTGCCCGACGACATCATGATCTAAATATATTTCACTTTACATTTTACCTTTGAGGTGGAGTGTGTGTGTGTGTGTGTGTGTGTCCGTCCGTGCGTGCGTGTGTGTGTGAGTCCGAGCGCGTGTGTGTGGCGGGTTCTAAATAATATTTTTTAAATAACTGAAAGCGAACAGAAATATAAAAATATGTCAAATAAAACTAACATTTAATTTACTATTTAAATTGTTTTGGGCTTAAGTTTGTGTATGCTGCGTTTAATAATAGTGTAAATAATAGTAACACATAATTGTATTTAACAATTTGAATTATCATAATTAGTAGTATTAAAATGTATATTATAGTTTGTGTTATTTCGACTATTTCAATTAATGTATATTTAATTGAAATAAAAATACTTTATTTTTATTTAAAATCTTCCTTTAGTAGTTTCTAATTAGTTAGGATCACAATATACGACGTCGGCGTTAGGGTATAAAATTATATATAAAAAATGTTTTTTGAAAGATGTTACTGTTAATACGAATTACGAATAACTTTCGTGGCAGTGTGTGTGTGTGCGTGCGTGTGCGTGTACGTGCGTATGCGCCCGCCTGTGCGTGCGTCCGTGCTCGCTACCGCCGAGCGTGTCTGTGTATTTCTCAAACCTTTTTCTCCATTTTCCTTCCGAGCAGCACAAGTATTCCTCCTATTGAACCGTTTAATCCGAGTCCTCCAAATGTTGTCCTTCTGCGCTCATAAATCACCGCGGCGAGGCGGCGTTCCCATTGGCGCTCGGTGCTCATGACGCCCGCCCCCCGGTACGCGAATGGATCAGCACACCGTCACTCAGCGTGAGTGACGTGGCTTGCGGCCGAGGCTCCGCCCCGCAGCAGCCGACTCTATTTGAGAGGGGAGCGGAGGGGAATCGAACCTAGAGCTGCGCTGGTGTCCTAAATGGGAAGCACGCGACGCGGAGGGGAAGCGAGCACGGTCTAGCGAACACACATCTGATCTAAACTCCAGCATGGCCTCCACGTCGCGCCCGTTCTGGTGGATTACGCTTTGCCTTCATGTGGGTTTGATGATCTCCACCGGAGCGGCGCAGAATGCCAAGGAAGGTAAGTTCTAAAGTTTGGCTCTGCCGTCTCCCGGCTCATCCTCGCGTTTCACTGAATCCCGTCCAGCGGAGACTTTGTGTGTGTGTGAGCGGCGTTGAGGCCAGCAGAGTACGGACCGTGTCGGGTCTACGGTGTCGTTTCAAACTGAACTGATGAGCCGGGGGTCTGACGGGTAAAGTTCCCCGGTGGTTCCGAGGAGGACGCGGCCGGGCTGCCAGGATGGAGCGCCGCGCCGCGACCTGCGCACGTCTTTACGCACGGAGAGGAGTCGCAGTACGGATCTTTTTCACATACGTGGAGAGCCGCTGACTGTTTTATTTTATGTTAGAGCATCACCCCAAAACGAGCTCTGGTATTTCATCAGCCTGCCGCGAAAACACTTCTAGAGGACCAACCAACTGTAATGCCCCCCTATCGATCTGTCGTCACGGGCTCGGTGCGGAGCCGTGCCAGTGTGTGTGTGTGTATGTGTGTGCGTGTGCGTGTGTGTGTGTGTGTGTCCTGAAGCCTCCATCCACCGTACTAAAGCGGGTAGCCGGGCGCTCGGCGGCGGCTCCGGGGCTCCTGCGTGAGGCTCTCCGTGCGCAGTGCCACGGTGGGCTACCGTCTCGCCGCCAACAAACGACCCAAGTTGCTTTTAAAAAGCAATACAACACTCGAAACAATAGATGACTAGCATAAAAAATAAATTAAAGGAAAATAGCCACATCTATCCCGCGTAATTGCAATCAATGGATTGTTTAATGAAGCGGTGTATTGATTTATGCTCCATAAAAGCAGTGAAATGACTGCGGGGACGATGTCCTGTTGGCGGACTAGTGCGCTGGTTGGTCCCCGGGGCTGTCAGGGTTTGATGGCATGGTTTCTAAAATAGAATACAGACCATAATAATAATGTATGTGCTGCTGGTGGATGGCGGATTATCTCGATGCCCACATTTCATCTCCCGGGGAGAGGGATCTGCTCTGAGCCATCAGACCTCAGATAAAACCAGCCGCCTGCCTCTTAGTTTAGGTTAATTTTGCGACACGTCTTTATAATGGATTACAATAAACATCCATGAGGATTTTATGGCTTGAAATGCCATTTAATTATAATTGAGTTCAGGCCTCGCGACAGGTTGTGTCTGCGGCATAACGGGCTACACTTAACGTTAAAGTAAGCTAATGTTAGCCAACATTACTTTGGGCGCTTTGTGATGAGACAGGATAAGTTACATATCTTCGACATATGCAAGTGTTCATTAATACGGCCTAACACCTACCGTTGGAGTAAGCTAACGTTAGCCTCAATTACTCAGGGCGCTTTGTGATGAGACAGGAAAGTTTTATATCTTCGACATATTCAAGTGTTAATTTAACATATCTTCATTATGTTTGCCTCCCAATTGGCCTCACCATGCGTCTGCCCTGACTAGTACAGGATATCCTACAGCAGTTTACTGAATTAATTTATTTACATAAAAACGGTCTCTGAGTTTGGCGCCCTGGAGAAACGGTCTCGTGGTGAATAATGAGTGCTTTGTGTTTTTGTGTAAAATGTTTACAATATAAATCAATATTAACCTGCCGTATTTGTAGAAATTGGGTTAACGGGGCGTCTCCGATGTCCTCCGTGGTGTAAACACCTGTGTCTTGGTCCCCCTGTGTTCATTAGTGGTTCTGTTGGACTCCAAGGCCCAGCAGACCGACCTGGAGTGGATCTCCTACCCGCCCAACGGGGTATGTTCTCCGGGTGTCCGCCGCACACCGACCCGCTCACAACCTCCATGTTCTATTCAATTCTTGTGTCTCTCTCCCTCGGTCGCTCTCTCTGTTTTTTTCTCGGTCTGATCCGCCGTAAAACGACAAAACAAACTCAGGTAGAAATTGATGGATCATTCTGTTAATTTAGAGGTTATGTCCCGGTTAACACTGAGGAATGACATTTCCCTGGACACATCAGACCGTCTTTCACGGTGTCTTGACTTTGAGCACAAAGCCGATGACTGGACGTTGCTCTCGTTTTAGCCAAGTTGCTGATGTAGGCAGTATTGGGGAATTTGTGTAAAACGGCTTTCAAAGAAGTAAAAAAAAATAGCAAATTGACCCGGTATTAATGACAATTCCGTGTCTTTAATAATAATTGAACACATGTATTTAGTCATTACATTTAGTCATTACACGCACATACACATATTCCAATTTGTTTAGTTTATTTTTGATGTGATATCATAATTCGCGGGTCTTTTCAGTGACAGTATAATAACAGTATTTTGCTCTAGGTTAACCTATTTTTCAAAGTATGTTCGTGTGACTCATGTTGTACTTTCTCTACAATGTCACAGCTGTATTTATAATACTTCAACCCAAAGACTTGGTAGGGGGAAAAAAATAAACCCTGTTCTCGCCTGGCTGACTAAATGTGTCTCTCCCGTGGGCCCCGCAGTGGGAAGAGATCAGCGGTCTGGACGAGAACTACACGCCCATCAGAACCTACCAGGTGTGCCAGGTGATGGAGTCCAACCAGAACAACTGGCTTCGGACTAACTGGATCGAGAAGGGCGATGCCCAGAGGATTTTTGTGGAGCTCAAGTTCACCTTGAGGGATTGTAACAGCCTGCCGGGCGTGGTGGGCACCTGCAAGGAGACCTTTAACCTTTACTACCAGGAGACCGAGTCCGAGACCGGTCGGGGCCTGCGCGAGAGCCAGTACGTGAAGATCGACACCATCGCGGCGGACGAGAGCTTCACGCAGGGCGACCTGGGCGAGCGCAAGATGAAGCTCAACACGGAGGTGCGCATCATCGGGCCGCTGTCGCGCCGCGGCTTCTACCTGGCGTTCCAGGACGTGGGCGCCTGCATCGCGCTGGTCTCCGTCAAGGTGTACTACAAGAAGTGCTGGTCCATCATCGAGAACCTGGCCACCTTCCCCGACACGGTGACGGGCTCCGAGTTCTCCTCGCTGGTCGAGGTGGAGGGCGTGTGCGTGAGCGACGCCGAGGAGGAGGCCGAGAACTCCCCCAAGATGCATTGCAGCGCGGAGGGCGAGTGGCTGGTGCCCATTGGGAAATGTATTTGCAAGGCGGGATTCCATCAGAAGGGGGACGCCTGCGAACGTGAGTGTTTCCGTTTGTTTACCTTTTTTTGTTTTGGGTTGTCTTTGCGCTACTAACCTTTTCCGCACGCCGCTCCGTGGCGGACATCTTTTGAAACATCCCATTTGTAAACACAGCCGTTCATTAGCTGCGTTTATTCAATTCATTTCACCTGTTACAGAGAACAGTGTTTTGTATTAGCGGTAGAGCAGGGGAGGAGGGAGTCTCCGCTGTGTGTGTGTGTGTGTGTGTGTGTGTGTGTGAGCCAGACGAGGCTAGTATTTGTGACCTCACTTTAAGCCGGCGGCGGAGGAGGAGGCCGTAAGAACAACAGTTTACCTGTTCACCACGCGGGCTCCCCGCCGCCCCCCCGCCCCCCTCGCCTCGGTGAAGGGTCCTGTTGACTCTGGAGTGGAATAATAAGTTCTTCCTCCAGCGCGGCGGCCGACGGCCCACTCCACGCCTCCGCGCTCCGACGCCGCTCTAAGTGGCCCCGGGCCAACACAATCACCAGCACAATACACACGGCTGTAGCCCCCCCTCCACACACACACGCACGCACACACACACTCACACACACACACGGCAAGTGACCCTGACACGGCGCAAAAGTAATGGCGTCCACGCTGTGCGTGTGAACCCGGGGCCGTTCATCAGACTGGGCTAACTGG
The DNA here is from genome assembly GCA_027123715.1 of Gaidropsarus macrophthalmus. Taxonomy (NCBI): domain Eukaryota; kingdom Metazoa; phylum Chordata; class Actinopteri; order Gadiformes; family Gaidropsaridae; genus Gaidropsarus; species Gaidropsarus macrophthalmus. Next base: position 10,915 of record JAOTIX010095660.1, read on the forward strand.
AAGTGTAATTACACGCTCCAGCGGCACGCGCGCGCACGCGTAAATTCTGTTGTTCTTATTTACTATTATTTTACGGCGTTCTACAACGTGGGGCCAATTACACATGAATCGCTCTCTGTCCCTCTAATGTGACCGCGATTTATTTCAGAGGCCCGAGAGGCTCGGAAGATAAAAATCACCGGGGGGATTAACGAGGCCTGTGTGTTTGCGGGGGGGAAATGTGTGTGTGTGTGTGTGTGTGTGGGGGGGGGGAAATGTGTGTGTGTGTTGGTGTGTGTGTTGGGGTGATTGGGGCTGTGTGTGTGTGTGTTGGGGTGATTGGGGCTGTGTGTGTGTGTGTGTGTGTGTGTGTGTGTGTGAAGGGGTGTGTGTCTGTGGTGGTATTTGTGTGTGTGTGTGTTAGGGTGATTGGGGCTGTGTGTGTGTGTGTGTGTGTGTGTCTGTGTGTGAAGGGGTGTGTGTCTGTGGTGGTATTTGTGTGTGTGTGTGTGTTAGGGTGATTGGGGCTGTGTGTGTGTGTGTGTGTGTGTGTGTGTGCAGTGGTCGGGGGTCATGAGCCTTAAGTGGTCCCTGTTTGTCAGACCCCAGCCCCCACCTCCCCTGCTCTCCCGGGCCGGAGCGTCCGTTTAAGCAGCTTACTGGGGAGCAGAGCGTTAATAAGTGAAGGGAACGCCAGCAGAGCAGAGGCTCTCCGAGGCCCGCTGTCTCCCATTAGAGAGGGGGAGGAACGGGGAACATACGACACGTTCAACTCTAGAACCGCGCCTGCCAAGCCTCCGGAATGGAGCTGATGGGACACTCCGACTCCGTGTGCTGCCTCGGAGCGTTCCGTGTCCCGGTGTTCCCTCGACGTTCCGGACAGACCGCGGTACGGTGGTGTCCTGAGGCGGGATGGGTCCGTGGTTTTATAGATTTGCCCGGAAGTTGATGAGTTATGTAACTCAACGGTCAATAGGCCCAGAGTCATAGTGCGTTTTTTTTTATTGACGCCTGTTTTTAAAGTCCTGAAATACAGCGAGTAGGTCATATAAATAAATTCAATATATTTAAATGTATATATTGTATATACAGT
>JAOTIX010095695.1:0-11979 GCA_027123715.1 Gaidropsarus macrophthalmus
GGCCAGGTCCAAAACTGGCACTATGTGGCGCAGACAGCACTGTCCCACAGCCCAACTGTGTACACACCACCTGGGCAGCAACAAGGTCCCAGCCATCATCACAAACTGTGCCCCACTGGCCCTGCAGGAAGATCTCTACCCTGCCAGAGCAGGGGCTGTTCCCTCCATTGACCAAGCGGACCGCCCACTCAGTTGCCGGGTTGTTATCTGGTGTTTGAGGAACGGTCACTGGATCATTGGGATGACTGATGATATCATCAGATGTTTGGGGTGTGGAAGAAATTGGTGGAAAAGCCGCAGTGACTGTTGATCTACCTGGAAAACAAATCTCTGTTCACCCAAAAAGCTACTAATTGTGAGATGCTTGCAAACAACATTGTTACAACATATTTCTTTCTGCTGCATCAAGAATACCTTTCCCGCCTGATAAGTTTCAACTGGTAATATTTACATTTAAAATATGCATAAATTGTTCATTTGAAAATTTCAAGAGGCCTACATACAGACAAGACATTCTGTATCACATAACTATCAAATGTGTTCCTCAAGTTTCAAACAAACTTCTGAAGAAACATGGAACAGAGATTCTATAAATGCAGGTTTACCATCAAGGTATTTCAAATTGAAGTTTGTTTTTGATGTACGAGTGCAAATTTTATTACAAAATGGATTTGCTGTATGTTCCCCTCATGTTTATTATTTTGGGATACCAACCGGCAAGTTGGTCTTTGGGAAAAACATTTTTTATTTCTCTGGTGCAACAGCATATGATTTATTCAAGTGGAAGCGGAGGAATCCATGGATGTACTCTCATGGTATTTTAGCAGAAGTCCAAGTGGACAATGTGTAACTACAGGTTAACGTGTTTATTTCTTACCGTCACAGACAACGCCAGCATCCTCATGGTGCCCACAGTTGTGGGACCCCACCCCAACGTAGCCACACTGTATGAGCTTAGATTCGCTGCCATGGCAGTTTATGTCATCCAGCACAATAGGCCCTTGGCCAGCTCCAAAACTGGCACGACGTGGTGCAGACAGCACTGTCCCACAGCCCAACTGTGTACACACCACCTGGGCATCAACAAGGTCCCAGCCATCATCGCAAACTGTGCCCCACTGGCCCTGCAGGAAGACCTCTACCCTGCCAGAGCAGGAGCTGTTCCCTCCATTGACCAAGCGGACCGCCCCCTCAGTGGCTGGGTTGTTTTCTGGTGTTCGAGGAATGTTGACGTGTTCGTTGGGATAAATGAGGAAATCATCAGATGTACCCATTGGTGGTCTCGAAGGAATTGGTGGAAAGGCCTCCAGCAACTCGTTGACCAAGCGGCTCTCCCCCTCTGTGGCTGGGTTGTTTTCAGGTCTTAGAGGGATCGTCAGTGGATCGTTTTGATGACTGATGATGTCATCAGGAGGATACGTTTGGGGTACGGAATAAAGTGGTAGAAAAGTCGGATTGAATGTTGATCCACCTGGAAAACAAGTGACGTTGAAGCCACAGTGCTCCTGAATTCCCAATCCTGCCTCACAAGCTGGAAAATGTACCATCATAAACATATTTCTTTCTGTGCGCTACCTGTTATTTGGAATATTGCAGAGGCTTAAATACAAAAAAAAGACTTTCTGTGTTGTGTAACAATCAAAAATGTCTCTCAAAGCTTAACCAAGCTTCTTAAGCAGCATGAAACAGATCTAGAGTAAATATAGTATGTCAAGTCAGTTTCCTGATCTGTGAGTGCAAGTTGCATATAAAATGTATTTGCTTTAACTTCCCCAGGTGTTCATTTTCTGGGGAGACCAACATGCAGTTTGGTCCGTGCAATGTTGGCAATGTTTCATCTCATGCCGCCGATTAGCGGCATATGCTTCTTTCAAATGGAAGAGAAGGGAGCCATAGATGTATTTCAATGCTATTCATGTAGACAACAAAGCTAATAACGTGTAGCCATGGGAACATGTGTGTATGTATTACCTTCACAGACCACACTAGCGTCCTGACGGTGATCACAGTTGTGGGATCCCAGCCCTCTGTTGTCACACTGTGTGAGCTTAGATTCATGACTGCTGCATTTTATATTATCCAACAATATATGCCCTTGGCCAGGTCCAAAACGGGCCCCATGTGGTGCTAACAGCGCCCTCCCACAGCCAATCTGTCGACACACCACCTGGGCATCAGCAAGGTCCCAGCCATCATCACAAACGGTGCCCCAGTGGCCCTGGAGGAAGATCTCTACCCTGCCATAGCAGGAGTCGTTCCCGCCATTGACCAAGCGGACATCGGCCTCAGCGGCTTCGTCGTTGTCTGGTATTTGAGGAACAGTCACTTTATCACTGGCTCGACCAATGGTGTCCTTGGATGGATAGGTTGGAGGTATCACAGGAATTGGTGAAAGAGCCATAGTGTTCACTGCTGATGCACCTGGAAAAGAACACATCTGTGAAACCACTGCGATGTGGCACAACAGACTCTTAAGGAGACTTCAACACAATGTATCCCTCAAGAGTTCATGCAGATGTACCATCACAGATGATACCAGCATCTTCTTCGTGGCTGCAGTCATTTGATGCAATCCCCTGACGTGTACAGTCAGTTATTGATGGTTCAGTTCCTACACAGCTGATGTCCTCCAACCAAATGGGTCCTGTACCCTGTCCAAAATATGCCATGGTTGTAGCTGAGATTGCATTGCCACACCCCAGCTGTCTACACAGCACCTGGGCATCATTAAGGTCCCAGGCATCGTCACAGACTGTGCCCCACTGGTCATTATGGTAGACCTCCACTCTGCCTGAACAGGGGTTGTTCGGGAGACCATCGACGAGTCTCACTTGAGAAGCAGCTACAACCGGAGGAAACACATGTGAGAACAGGTTTTGAAGAAGCCTCCAACAACTCATTTTTGTAACCCCAATTAATTTTTCAGAACTTTTACATCAAGCGTCAAATCAAATGTAAACAGCTGCAGCCCATCTTTCCATTCGTTGGGAGGTTTACCACCTCATTTGTTTCATATTCTACTCATCTTTGTCTTACAAGTAATACAATACAAGTAATATCAAGTTGAAGTTCTTTTTTTGATCCGAGTGCTTTTTACATTTCAATATGTATTTGTTATAACTTCCGAAACAACTGAATGAACTGGCAATACCAACATCCAGTTTTTTCTTGAGGGAACTTTCCAACAGCCTCTGGATTAATGGCATATTTATTTGGAAGAGAGGACAAAGCAAATGACGTGTAGCCACTGGTTGTTATCTTTATTCATTACCTTCACAGATAACACCAGCGTCCTCCATGTGAACACAGTTGGGGGACCCCGGCCTTCTGTGGCCACACTGTGTGAGGTTTGATTCATGGCCGCTGCAGTTGACCTCATCTAACCAGATAGGCCCATGGCCTTTTCCAAAATGGGCCCTAGTTGTTGTAAACGTCACCGTCCCGCAGCCTATCTGTCTACACACCACCTGGGCATCGACCAGGTCCCAGCCATCATCACAAACTGTGCCCCACTGGCCCTGGAGGAAGATCTCCACCCTGCCAGAGCAGGGACCGTAGTCTCCATCAGCCAAGCGGACCTCCCCTTCAGTGGCGTCTTGTGGAAGAGGACTTTGGGTATGGGGGTTGGCCATGGGAGAACCACCAGTGGATATTATTGGGATTACTGTAGACGTTCATGACAAAATTAAATACAACACATGCAAGGTCAAAAAATAGTCGTAAACAGACCAATAGTAAAACAAATTATTGATTGTAGAAATTCAATCAAATAAATTGTACTCTCACTAAAAGTAGCATGGAGTATTTTGATATTCAAATATTCATGAAATATTTGTCATTTATTAACTGTTGACAAATTTACATTTTACAACATCACTGTAACACTGATGACGTTGTGTGCTTACCGGAGGAGCTCATGGTGTGAATAAGCAGAAACATTAGCAGGCTCCATGCTCCCATCTTTGTGGTCCAATCCTTTAAAACTACAGGTTTCACACAGATGATCACAAGTCATCAGCAATCTGAGAATTGCAATTGTAATATAGGAGGTGCTATTTTACCGCAAGTGCTTAGGACAAATACATACAGAATGTATAAAATATTAGCATTGTAGGCATATGAAGTTGTCATAGTAGATAATTGGTAGAAAAAAAATAGAATTTGGTACCATCTTGTAGCATCAAAAAATATTTGTATTTTTTGGGGCAAGCTTGGCTTTTGTTCCATACATAAAAGTTTGTACATGAAACTGACAGATGACATTTTCTTTTCAGAGATTACATTTCCAGTAAAAATAACCTCATAAGATTAAACTGTACATTCTTTTGAGAGTCACGCAAACAAAGACACAAATGAGCTGGTAGTAATTAATCTGATTTATTAAGCCTGAAATGCTTTTCCAAATTGGGTTCTCCAAAGTAAAGCTGACCAAATGGGATAGGTTGGGCAAACAGACACACCTTGATTTATTACCCTTGTGTTAATGTTAGGTGTGTTATGTGCCTCTCAATGTATTCATATCAGAAAAGGTTAAACTATTACTACTTCAATCATACCTCTCAACTAGAGGTATGATTCTTTTATAGGTGACCTGTTGGTCTCAGTATGGTAAGATGTTCAATACTCTATAATGTAAGACAGCCAAATGAATAGTGTGTTTTTGTGTCAAAAACACAGCAATGACTGGTTTCAGGCTGAGTTTCCCTTTCCCATTGCAGATCAAAGCTTTACTAGGGTTGATTTGAATCCAACAGGGTGTCAAAGGTCCAGTTAGTAATCTGGTTCGAGATGTAGGACTTTAAAGTGGCCCATCCTCAACCTATGCTCCTGCAATTTGGCCAAGACTGTTTGCGGCACACAGATATGCAAACCTGAAGACCTGTCACAAAACATTCTCATGTGCGATCACAAGATCAGCATTCTTAAACAGAGTTAAACAGGGATGTCTCCAGTCAAAATTGGGTGCCAAGCGCTTTGAGAAAGCTCCACCCACCTCCTGCTTTTCCTGCTGATCAGAGGAGAGAAGTCCGGAGGAGAACAGGAATGGGGACAGAAACCTCCAAATAGAGAACAGAATAGAACAACTTTCAAAGTAATACAAGAACATCGTCAAAAATGTTGCCGACAACATTACGCAAGATCCATTTGTGAACATTGTTATTGTGTTAGAACACCACCGTAGGACACCTGAAGGTGAGGTAGAAACTGGTTTTCACATCTGTTTAAGTGGTAGGGCGGAACCAAATCTACCCGGTAACTGTAGTGTGCAACAGCGGGACTAAACTCTTGCCTTGCTGTGAGATGCAGTGGAACTGATGAAATTACTTGGTTTAAGGTTATATAATCTGTTCAATATGATACTGTGGAATGATCATACTGCGTCTTAACATTATCATAATAATAATCTTTATAGCTGTAGTAAGTGAAACAAAAATATATTAAAATGCAAAAAGGCCAAAAGGAAAGAAATCCAATTGGCCAATGACTATATACGAGTAAACTTGGGAATCAGTTCAACAAAAATGGTACATACAATGAAACTCATTGTTTGTACTGAAACAATGAAATGAAAGCAGTTGTAATAATACATTCTGTTGAAATATGATGAGGTAGAAATAACAAATTAAAAAGATTTTGAATAGCATTAACTCACCTTCTGTTTTGGATGTATCTGATCACCTGAGGAATTGTCTTTTTTTGTGTATGAATTGTCTTTGTTCTCAAGCAAATGAGCTGGCATTTGTCATTATCATCGGCTCTGGTTAGGTTGTTTTATGTGTCCAACCACTCCCATGAGCCTATAATTAACCTAATTGTTATTGACTTGACAAAGGTTCTACATAAAACCTGGCACACTAAATTAGTTAAGAACAATAAGACAGACAGATATACAAACCCAAAATTCCAAAAGTTTCAAATTTTTATGTACAACTTTGTGTCTAAGCTAAGATAAATTTCATTTATAGTCTTTGTATTCATATTTCCTATATTTTAGTTTCACTCCACACATTCATTTTGTCTTAAACAAACTATCATCGCAACACCGTATCATAAAACACCTTTCAACTTATAACATTAAACCAAGAAATGTTTACATTTGTTAAATGATCAGTCCTACTATTTTTCACAACAGTTCCTTGAAGGATTTTGTAGTCGGTTGAGTATTTTTGTAAGCCGTGTCCTATTGGTAGCTTGCCAGTGTGTGGGTGTCATTCTTGAGAGTTACAATGTTCCTTAATGGGACTTGTGTCATGTTGACAAAATATTTGCAGTAGTGTTTTTGTGTTACTTTGACTGTTGTTCTGTTCTGTCTCCTTCCAGTAGCCCTTCTGGCTTCATCCCCTCTAAGCAGTGAGAGAAAACGATAAGACAATAGACTATTGTAAAACTGTGCATTCTAATGTTGACTTCAGGTTAATGCAAGTTATTTGACCTCATTGTTATTATTTACTTGGTTCCTCTCACATAATTATGTGAAAATTGTTAATCCGAAATTCTCTTGTTTTTCACAAGTTTCCCAGCAGATGGGTATCCATCAATATGATTTTCTACAGGTAAGTACTTCTGGTCTGACTTGAAAAGGTGAGTCATTCATCACATATTTTGCTGGTGGATCGGAGTAAGATAGAGTCTTCATTGCAGCATCTTCATTGCCCCCATGCCACAATCCCCAAAACAAATTGAACATGTAGTCCTACTACCAATGCTTAACAGAAAACCTGTTTGAAGATAGGATTGTTTCTGTGCTATCAAGTGTCTCGTCTGCACGATTGTATTTTTAGACGCAATGTAAACACAAAACTGTGTTGAACAAACTCATGTCAAAAACAAGGCGGAAACCAATTTGTCAAGGAAATATTTCTTTAGAAATCTTACATAACATTTTCCAATAAAGAACATTCAGAAAGATTTGTTATAAAACAAAAACACCTATTCCATTTGTATTTGTGCAATATTAGATCCTTTTTGATATTCAATTTTCAAGAAACCTGTGTGTTTGTCAACCCCCATTTAGTTCCTTCCCTCTGAGTCAATTCTGTGAGGCTTTAAAAACAAATTCAATAAATTGTAGTTAATAAAATTGGTGTTTGACAAGAGAACTTTTGAAGATGTGTCTGTCCGTAGTGTCGCCGACCGACTGACTTAACCTCCCCGGTCATTATCTGTATCATTCGAACACAGTGCATCAAAATGCACCTGATGAGCTTATGTCATCAGCTAGCCCCTGAAGAGCAGCTGATAGGTTGTCTGTGTGCCTCAGACCCGGTAGATCTGCGGCCAGAAGAACCTCCAGGACCGAGGGCTGAGGAGACGAGGAAGCAAGGAACGGGAGGAAAGAGCAGAATAAATTAACCACTGTGCACATCTGTCAGCAAACACACTGGGGTTTTCGGTTTGTCGACCAGTGGGAGGAAGCCGAGCGGCCGGTATTATGTGTACCTGCACTCGCGAGAAGATCAGGCTCGCTCCTCGTAGTGTGAACTGTTTCAGAAGGTCTCTGAGCTCATGGACCACCGTGTAGTCGATGGTGCTGACGTGACAGAAGTCCAGCACCACAGACCGCGGTGGAGAGGCTGCGGAGGGAACGGACATTTTTCAAAACAAAGTGGACCAATAGGAAGAGACGCACAGTAGGAGGGTGGCTCACTTACTGGCCTACTAATAGTACAACGCTGGCATGTAGTTAATTCCAAATATATTTTCTAGGAAGAAGATATGTCACTTGGCTGAATATGTGCAGTCAACACCGGGAACCCAATTAATAGTGGACATGTCATGTGAAATTAGAGTAGATAGGGTTTTCCATAACAACATTCTTTGTTCATGCCTTTGTGGCACTGGATGAGAATACACACATTTTTATGGCATTGTATTCATTCAATCCTTAACCACTTTGTGCTGGTGCAACTGCACCAACAAGGAGCTCATATCACAGACATCAATGTGTACTGAGTAAAAAATGGTGGGTTTACAAATAATGTATTTTAACCCCTCATCGGCATCATGCCAAACCCCAAAAAAATCAGTCAGCACCTCAGATAAAGGCCAGGCCAACATTCCTATGTTCATATGCTTCTGTCAATGTTTCTATTTAGATGCATCTGTTATTGGAGAAGGCCTTACCCAGAAGAGCCTGGCTGTGGAGGACTTGGTTGAGATAGTCTGTGGCTGGGAAGCTCAGTCCACTGCCCAGCTCCACCAGCAAAACTCCATGGTCAGTCACCTGCAGTGCAGAGATGCTCAAGATCACAGTTCAAACCAGACATAAAATGTAGTAACACAAAAGCACCCAGGCTACCTTTAACGTTGGCCTTGCCACGTTGTAGAGCAGCAGGACTCCAGACACAGCCACTCCTCCTATGATGCCGTACTGCACCTCCCAGAAGCTCAGCAGGAAGGTGACAGAGAAGGGCAGCAAGTCCAGCTCTGGCGGCCACACACAAAGCATCGCAGCAAGAGGTGTTGTCAATAGGAAGGTATGCTGACACCACAGGGACATTATCCAGAGATCCAGTCGGTCCGGACCCCCTTGTGTCCAGGTTCATACAACAAAGCGACTGAACTGGATGGAGGTGAAACCTGCCTTTAAAAGACCCAGCTCTGAGTGCCCTTTTGTTGTTCAATCTGGATTCCTCCACGAATCATGCAATAGAATCACTGCATCGCTGCAGCCCATTGTAAGGAGGATTTTGAGGTGTGGGTGTGAACGGGACGCTGCGGGTCACTTACTGCGTACGCGCCACATCTTGGCCGCGAGGCCACATTCTATCATGGGAGCCACGGCACAGATGATGACGGCAGCCAGAGAGGCTTTAGGAATGTAGTAGAAGGCGGGCATCAGGAAGGCCAAGGAGAGAAGCACGATCGCACCTGGTCAGAGAGTGGAAGAAAGCGAGAGCGAGAGGAAAAAAGTACATTTAGGGTGGTCAAATGTGACACCTACAAAAACAACTATCAATAATGTGCAAGATGTTGCATAAAGCATGAAGAAAGAGGAGTTTGTGAACATCTAAAAGGTAAGCATTTCCAAAAACGAAGGACAACATTAATTCCTTAACTTCTAATTATGTCATTATAAAAGGTACAATATGCAAGGATCAGAAACTATGGTTGCCTAATGTTTTGGGACGTAAGGAACAATCACTGGACAAAAAAAAGCAAAGAACAGGATGCCTGAAAGCCTCCCGGACCCTAGGAAAACAAGAGAGGGAGAAACAGCGAGGGCGGAGAGAGAGAGGGAGGGACGTGTCAGGGGGCGGTCGAAGTGTGGTCTTTTACTGCTAACGAGTCCACCAGCTGGCGTGCACACACCGGTCTGGGAGTTCACCGCGGTTCTGTTGGGGGGTAAAACAAAACCTCAACACCTCAGTTATCTGTCCCTACTTACTCAGGGACGCACGCACGCACGCACGCACGCACGCACGCACGCACACACACACACATACACATACACACACACACACACAGGAACACACACCTTCCAAAGCTGCCTGTCACCGGGTAGGCTGAGACAAAAGAGCCCATAATGTTGGTCAGACCAATGGCCAGCAGCTCCTGGTTGGCGTCCACCCTGTAGTTGTTCTGGCTAGCTGAGGAGACACAAGACATTTGGATACGACACACTTGGCTTTGATAAGACGACCAGTAAGTAACGATCACATATACTCACCAAAGGCTTTGGCGATAGCAATGCTCTCAAGAACACCCATCAAAGGAATGACCGCAAGCCCTCCACCGAGACCCTGTAACACACCAGGAGGGCGCGCACACCACACACACACACAGGAAGTACATCGATATTCAGGTCTCTGAACTGATCCAGGAACAACGCGACTCCAACCCGCCACACTCAGCATGCCGTGTTCAGTCTCACCTCGACGATCTCTCCGAAGGACACCACCGTGCCGTTGAGGGCCGTCTCCGACGTCGGCGGGGGGCGGAAAGGCGGCAACCCTTGAGCGGTTCTGCCGGTGATGGTGAAGACGTGGAAACCGGAGGCGTCGCAGGCTGCGGCCAGGCAGGACGCCGCCACCACCACCAGGGCGTTGCGCACTGCGCGTGGACGAGAAATCAACGCACACACAAGACATTGGATTTGTTCAGATTTGTATTCGTTTTTTGACTTGGCCACAGCCCTCACCGTGTCCGACATGTAGAGGTATGCGTGGGCTTCAACTGACCCGTCGCAGCTCCACACACAACTCTTCTGGCGGCTCGGGTCCAGGTGGAGCAGTCGTCTGCCTGGGGACCCAGGTGGTTCTTCATCAGCAGAAACCCGAGTAGCAGAGCCAGACACAGCAGGCCCAGGAGCGCGTCACCAAGGAGCGCCTCAGGGAGCTTGTAGAACGTGTAATACACCTCCAGGTAGAACGCCTGAGGAACGCCTTTGAGCCCCAAGAGGTTCTGAAACATATGGGCAGCATCAGATGAAACAGGCGCCACTGCAAGTGAGTGTGCATTGAAGGCACTCCCATTGACGGGCAAACACAAAGCTGTTCTCAGTGTGCCTGAAGAAAGGCCTGTCATTCATTGGAGGCGGAGGCTGACCTGACATAAACAGACGAGAGAGATCATACAAGGAACTTTACCCGCCAAGGTGACAGAGGATCAAATGCTCCCTAATCTGTCAGACATACATTCGATGACAGCCCATTCGAAAGATGAGACAAACAGGAGTCACACAACATTACTCACGCAGCTCCAACACAGGGATATCCTTTGTGTTTGCACCTTAATGTGTGCATAGGTTTACTTTAATTTGTCAGCGTGTTCACACCTTTATTTGACCAAACCCGATGGTCACCGCGGCAGCACAGGTGAAGCCTTTGATCACCGGGTAGGAGATGAAGTCCAGCAGGAAGCCTGCAGAGACCAAACACAGACATGAAGGTCTTGTCTTTACCATGGACGGTACAGAAGAGGTCTAAACCCCGGGAGTGTCCACCGGGGTGCAGGACTCATTCAAACAGCCCCACCAGGCGCATGACATCACATACATCATCGTCATCATCATCTGTCTACTTGTGTTTGCCAACCCAACGAGCGTGACGACGATGGCGTTGGCAAAGTGACAGAAGGCTGTGTGCACAGGGCCACGCCCAGGGCCTCACACGTGCACTGTCCCGGATCCAAGGGGGTGTCTGCAGTCCTCTGGTCTGGGAAACCCCAACCCGTAACCACCCCCCCCCACCGCTCACCCAGTCGCAGCAGGGCCATGACAGCCTGGATGGATCCACAGAGGAGGCTGAGCAGGACGGCTCTGCCCGGTTGCCCCCCCACCACCGAGGCACAGAGGAGGGACATGATGGCCGTGGGCCCCAGGGTCACATCCTTGGAGGTTCCCAGGAACGCGTAGACGAAGCCGCCCATGAAGGCCGAGTACAGGCCGTACTGTGGGGGACAACGCCCGGCACATCCAGGCGTGGCTCATCAGTTTGTGTCTGCCCGTAAACATGCTGAACGTTGTGACGTTGTGTTAAGGAGGTGCTTAGATGCCACTGTGACCGTCGTTTTGAGCCGTGTTGTGCAAAAGGGCAGCAGGAGAGGAGTGTCGGCCTTTGACAAGGTTCTAGAAGTTTGCTTATGTGAATTGCAAAAGACCACTGGCTAGGGAACACACACCACTACTACTACTACTCAGGGCAGATATGAGGTGAGGGTGTGTTAGTGTAGGACCATGTGTGTGTAGGGCAGGGATCAAACCCTACTATAAAGGGCCACATGGGGTGTGAGAGCATAGGCCCCTGGGTCTGTGTTTGAAGACAGAAGGACTGGTCAGAAATGAAAGGCCAAACCACATTACATTTACCTGATAATAATGTCACCATAATTAAAACCATTGTGCCCACTCAGTATACATGACTTACATTGACACATACATGCATGTGTCAATATTGCAATATTGCATTTTATTGTCACAGACAAGGTAGAGTGAAATTGTTTCTCTGCATTTAACCCATCACCTGCACACACACACAC
>JAOTIX010095699.1:0-11978 GCA_027123715.1 Gaidropsarus macrophthalmus
CCCCCCCCCCCCCCCCCCCCCCCCCCCCCCCGACAGTGAGCACATGCATTGTTCTGTTTACAATGTATAATTAAGTTAAGATTAAAGATCGTTAAGCGGTGCAGCCTGTGAGGGACCTTTGCTCTGGGAATAAGCAACCCAAACTTTATTAACCTCAGAGTGCAAGGAGTGACTCAATAACAGAAATGCATACAACCAAAACGCAAAGACTTAGGACTTCTTATACATTGTGTATCTGCATGTGTACATTCACATGTACAAATGTGTGTGACACAATTCATTGAAAACAATGCAATGCAAAGTTTTCCTCTAAAAGGAAAACTACTATGTAAAGTATGCAGAATATACTGAGAAGGTGAGCATACCTCTTCCTTGAGCCAAAGCAAAGTCTAGCCAAGATTGGCCCCACACAAGAAACTACACTATCAAACCTTTGATTCGATAATACCTTAGTGTCCAGTATGAGTGGATAGACTAGTCATGAAGCAAAGGGCCAACATGGCTTCGGCGACCACTTCATTTACATAAAGATTCCTACGGAAAGTGTGGCATGGTGTTTCTCGAATGACCTGTGAATATTTAACAAACTTTAACAGAAAGCATAACACAGTAGTGTGAAGTAAGGGAGCCATTCCTGTGCCTTTAGGAAACACACATTTCCATAGGTTTTACAGTTACCTTAACGCTCATCTCATGCAAACGCAGTTGAGCTTGTCCGTTCACTCAATTTGATTCTGTTTTCTTTGCAAACCCAGACCAGGTGCGCAGAAACCAATGCAGGTGGTTTCTTTCAGCTGCTGTGTCTTTGAAGACCAATGTTCTGCAGAAATGTGCACCATCAAATGGAAGGCAGATTATCCACAGTTTCCTTTTCAATTGAATGCTGAATGGATCAAATTGGATCATTTATTTGGTGAAACAATATTCAAAACACTATGCCTTTTTGACCGAATACACCACCCTGAAAGTTCCTCAGGAGCGCTCACGTTACATGGTATAGCAGATAACATGAAGGACCTTTGGCAAGGCTGCCTAGGACAATGGCTTCCAACACCACTGGAATAATCTACCCCACCGCAGCCTGAGGCAATGTGTTGAACAAACACACTTTAAACCCAATGTCCCCACTCTCATTCACAACCACCAACATGCTTTCCAGGAATCCAGCAGGCTACATTCTTGGCCATTTCTCTCTCGTGTGTGTGCGCGTGTGTCTCTCCTATCCGACTGTCAACAGCTGTCTACGAGGTGAACAGGATGGTTGTGGACATGTCACCTTCTTGCGGGAAGTCGACACAAAGCTTGTCAACGCAATGATGCTTAAAGCATACTCTCAAAGAAATGAACACAATAACAGTAAATACGTTATCGGTTCACCCATTCAAAAATACAAACGCATTTATATGTTGGATGTGGCCTATGACTTACCCGGGCTGCACGCCCCTTCGTTCCCTTGACACCTTTGGAAAAACCAGTTCAGGAGTGCGAATCCCAACATGTTTCCCCTAACAGATCCTTCCCCTGCGCCGTACCTTCCCCTTGTTTGCCTCCACGACACTTTCTGTCGGGTCTATGGGGGTGGGACCGCCCACCTGGGAACACAGCCTTTTCCGATCCCAGGGTTTGGTACCTGCCCCATGGCTGTGCCTCACGGTCGCCTGAACACCTCTTCCTCCTCAACCTGTTGTAACGCTAACCACAAGTTTGGCCATCCTCTCTGTAACCCGAGGGAACTAGAGCTTTCCATGAAGCAACACAATGTTTGAAAGGTTTAGCATCGCCCGACCGAGTACATTTCAGTATTTCGCATTATATTTCCCTCAACTGTTGTGTTTTTTACGTTGATAAAAGTCAAAAACAATATTAGAAAGGATTAGGCAGATTACAAGTCAGACAACAACAGGGTGACAGGGCCAAACAAAGACAAAACTCTGCTCAAGCCGGCCTATTCAAGCCTGTGAATGGCATGGCTTTCAGCCGAGATTTCTTTGACCTTTCTTCTTGTCTCCTATGGGGCGTTTTCCCTTTCTCCAGGCATTCTGCAACCATGGTCCCATCAGACTTTGTATCCAAAATAAACGAATAGATTGTATTGTAACAATACAACGAATGTATTGTTCGCCCTCTCGTATCTATTCTTTAACCCCTTTCCACCAGAAGCATTACACAGGGCTGGTGCAAACAAATATTGACCCAACACTGGTCTATAGCATCACGTCAGCTCCACACTTCACAGCCTATTGTAGAAACACAAGCACACGGTCATTCGAACACAAGTGGCCTGGCGCCATTTGGCAAAAAAAGGTTTGTTCCTATAATTTAACTAATTCACCCAAGTGATATTGACAATCTCAGCAGAAGTTTGCCCCAATGTTGAACCAATCGTGACATCTGACACTGAAAAACAAAGTAGGTTCTGGTGCACTCAATAATGGATGGATGATTTGCATTTGCTCATATCGGCCACCGACGCACCGCAAGTACTCAAACTGCTTAATCTGTCCAGGCAGTAACCTCCTGAGAGAAAATGAGTTGACCGGAGCCTTGACATGTAGGTTGCAAGCGGTAAGGTGGTCATTTGGCTATGTTGTCGGTAATTGTGGCTATGTTGCTGTTATAGCCTTGGCTTGCTTGTCCGATTTTAGAAAGGGCAAAGGGCCTGGAATACAATCCGGTTAGATCCGATAAATTGGAACATTACTCTTGGGGAAATGCTTTTTAAGCGTATTAAGAAGCGTTAACAGCCAACCTACAAGGACATGATGTAATCATTTCAAATTCAGAATAGATAGTCTCGGTGATGGCAGAAATTACGGAAAACTAGCAATGTAATCTAGCAATATACACAAGCTGCCTCCATTGAATTGACATGATATGTAAACAGTTCCAGGCTAGAAAGTAACTGTTTACAATAAAGTGGTTTGTTGTTGAGCTCAGATAGTAGCCTTGAATAAATGATCGGGAGTGTGTGAATAGCAAGGAATGGAGGGTCACAAAGTGTTGGTGTTGTGCAAAGATATCTGATTACAGATATCTGGTCTGGCCTCAGCAAATGTTACACCGCTAGGTAGCCAGGCATCCATCATGAAATAGTTATCAATTTAGCTGACCAATACGATTCCAAACTGTGGCAAATAAAATATGTTTAGGTCATCTTCTCCCTCTTTATTTGAACATAAATAACATAACCTGCATACAAATATGGGCTGAATGATGACTAAGAAGATGGAAATAATCTCACAAAACGGTCTTAATAAGCACTTTGTGCTTACAAGCCTACAAGGTCAATAAGACAAAATGTGATGCTTGACGGGTTAGTAGATATTTAAGAAGTGTCATCAAAGGTTATCTGTAACCCAACTTGTATATTATAACTCCCTTGTCTGAATGTTGGCTTTGTTGGGGGTAATAAGTATGTAGTAGAGCGTATGTCTTAACTTCTTTATCAGGCCCGTGCAAGAGAGTTATCACAAAAATCCTATCTCTACATCTCACCATTGCAACACACATTGCGATTACTCACAAAAACCCCACCAACCCTGGGAATACTGTCCGGGTTTCCCAGGGGAAAGAGAGAGGGGGAGGGGGGCGGAGGACAGCGAGTTGCTTACGTCGCGGAGAAGCGATACTCTGGAGAGCAGGGCTAAGTAGTGAAATAAACATCACGGAGGCAGGTGTAACCTGGTAATGAGCTAAGCCCCTGGTGAGCAGAGCAGGGACTTATAAGCATGTCACGGCTGAACGCCCTGAGCCACTGCATGTCAACAAGCTGTCAACAGAAGCGCTATCTGGAAACCGCCATGAGGTGTGGAAAACGAATGACCAATACGCTAAACTGCCCCACATCACAAAT
Source organism: Gaidropsarus macrophthalmus (assembly GCA_027123715.1). Taxonomy (NCBI): domain Eukaryota; kingdom Metazoa; phylum Chordata; class Actinopteri; order Gadiformes; family Gaidropsaridae; genus Gaidropsarus; species Gaidropsarus macrophthalmus. The sequence goes on from JAOTIX010095699.1 coordinate 3,854, forward strand.
GCATGGTGGGACTGAGTATCTGGTTTCTTTAGGCCTGAGCCTGGCATGAACTTGCCTTTTACTACCTTGGCTATTACTTTTTTGTTTTGCGTAAACTATTTAACCTATTTTTGCATGCCACATGTAAAAGTGGCTAAACCGGTGGGTGGTTAACTGACTAGCATCCTTGTTCAGTTTCATTGTAACCCAACACTCTGAGAAGGAAGCGAGACCCAGCCAGTATCGGTTGACCGTACAAACGTGATAATTGTGCCACATTTCTCAGGTAACCAAAGGCCACTCTCACCTTGTGTGGAGGGCGTTGAAAATGGAATATACAGAATACCTCACCATCACCAATCCTACTACTCAACCTAAGGCCCTATTGGTTGCTGGGGAGGTCGTCTTTGCTTTAGATTAAACAATCTGAGGCCGATTACCACTTGAGTGAGTAAACAGAGAGTTGAAGATTTAATTTAAACTTTTGAATCAATGGAATTCACTGCATGAAGATAAGGTCTTAAAGGGTAAACTAGGGTTCAGAACCTGGAAATGGATACAAACCCTCTGCTAAATCGGAGGCTAGCAGGCTGACATTTTGACTATTATTCTATAAGACTAAAAAGGTACAACATAACATTGGTTTTTCAATAATCAACAGGTGATATTTACATAGGATAAACAAGACAAACTTTCACAGATTATATAAATATTGTATATTACACTTACGTTATCATGACTAGTGTCAATTTCACTTGGATGTCAAATAAATCATCAATAACCACTCCAAAACAACTGAAGCGACCCAAGACGAGTATGGACGTTTAATTACCTCACTGGTAGAAAGAGAAGTTCTCAAACCAGACAAAATATTACTTTTACATGATGACCTAGTAGAATCTGGGAACGTAGGCCTGTATTACATAATTCAGATCACAACACAAAACCATTGTGCAACATAGGCATTGTTGTCTGTCCACTGTACTTCTACAGTATTGTTAGGGCTACACTCAACACACAGATCTGCGAATTGTTGCACAGCAGGGATAATAATATTCACGTACAGTATTGTCCAGGAATGTGTGACAGTGCGTGCGATTCGGATTGACTCCCATCAGTTCGCACACTGGCCAGTTTGTGTCACTGTGGGTTCCTCAGCACCTTATTATTTTTAATATTTTTATTATTCCTATTATTATAAATAGAACCCGCCCACAAAGCCCTTTGTTTTGGTCCAACTGTGTCGTTTTATGAAGAACACTGACAGTTGTTTTACCAACGCACTGTGGCTTGTATTTTGTATTTCCCCATGGAGGTCCTCTTTTACCAGGGATGTCTTGCGTAAAAAGGTGTGGTATGACTCGGTTTGACCAGACACCACCGCTGCCATGTCAATGTTTCATGTGACTTTAGCACTCACAAAGAAACATTTAGACATGCAAACAGGGACTTTTCGACGCATTCCTGCATCGCTGGAATACACACACATAGGCCCGAGCAACTCTATAATACATGCATTGTGCAATTCACAGCTGCACACCGTGTCGTTAAACCATAACACGTTGAGAATATGCGGAGACAGGCTACCCTGTAGCTTACAGCTTACCAGACAAGGCTTTAAAGCCAGTACTACTCTATGGATTCATGCTGTCCACGCAATATCGGCATGCAAGGCGACCCGTGATGCTATCCTAAATGTGTTAAATGGTGGCATTCGTGGCTACACACTACGTGTCATGTGTCAGCCAAACCACGCTTTTGAAATCGGTGTTTATTTAAGAGCCCGCTTGACACTTACCGCAAGGAGCGTTACATCGGGGAGACTTGTAGCGCGACAGCACGAAAAAAATGGCATAAGTCGTCGATCTCGCGCTGTACACGTTAAGGCCGACCGTATACCACTCAGATTTCGAGATGAAGTTGCATGTACAAAAAAAAATAACAATAGATATGCGTATCACGGATGAGCAGCGATCATGTGTAGTACAGGTAGTGGGTCCTGTGTTTTCGTGGGTTAGCAGTGTGGATTGAGAGCTACGTAAGAGAGTAGGGGGAGTTCCCGTGACGTCATAGCGTTTCGACACGCAAAAAGTGCCCTGCTGGAGCTAGAAGTTGTCATCTGTAATATCTGGGTTTACATGTTTGTGTATCGCTGGCTGTTGTGGTATAGTTCTGTATAATAACATGGTCTTTTTTATGTTAAATGCGAGTGCACATTTGCTCGTACTTGGTTAGACATTTTCTTTTGTTAATTTGGTCTTCATGTGTCACTGTGTACCTTCTTGCAAAGACATATAAAATATATAGCTGTATTTCCGTGTATCTATCTAAACTGCATAGGGAATTACCCCGTACCAAACAACTAAATCGATAGGTAAATTGTCCAAAATACCTTAATAATCGAATATGATTTATGTTCTTATAATTACAATTTACGGAAAATATCTGTATTTGTAAGTAGTGCAACCATGACATATTGGAGCATTAATCTCATAATTTCCATGACACGCGTCTGAGGAAAACTCCGTGAAAGTCTCTGTGAAACTGTGAAACTCTGTGAAAGCTTTTAGCCGGCCATCTTTAAACTCCGTCAGCTGACCGTCCTCCCATTACCGTTACTTTACGGGGACACCATGGGTGGCATCTCTTTGACGTGCGTGTTGTGTACATTGTCTATCTTTTTAAACGCTGTTACATGTTGTAGGCCTACGCCTAACAATGCCCAGGCGACCGTCACTTCGAGCATCCCCACGATTGCTCGATATTTTACCACAAAGGGAAGGTATGAGGAAGTGAACCCACATCTCATCGGGGACATCGAGGCTGTGAACACGTCCGCCTTGCACGCCCTCTCTCCGGGGTGCCGCGAAATTCACTTGACGGCCATCATACGGCATGGGACACGGTACCCCTCGTCCAGTAAAGCGAAGATGATGCAGACGCTGCACCACCTCGTTGTGAACCAAGCTTCAGGAGAGGACATCTGGGTGCATGAGATAAAGGACGGCTTCACCATGTGGTACACAGAGGACATGGACGGACGGCTGGTGGAGAAAGGTGCTCAGGATCACCGGCACCTGGCCGTGAGGTTGTCCAAGCTTTTCCCATCTCTGGTGTCCGAGGAGATGCTGCGAGGTGGAAGGATGACTTTCCTCACCAGCTCGAAGCACAGGTGCGTGAACAGCACCCTGGCCTTCAAGAGAGGACTCACACACCTGTGGGGCGTGGAAGGTGAGATGTGATTGGCTGGCGTTATTGATGTCTCTCTCTCTGTCTCTCACTCTCTCTCTGTCTCTCTCTTTCTCTCTCACTTTCTGTATATGTTTATCAGGCATGTTCCCAGCATACTTCTTATATAATTAGGTTATGATTGTTCACGACATATTGTATTATATGTGTGTTTCCAATAATGTATATGTGATATACACGCACACACACATATATACCATCATACCTTTTCTTAAATTCTTAAATGAATGTTGTGATGGATGTATTGACAGCCCATATTGTGAGTGATGAAGCTTCGTCCCATACTGTATATTTGTTTAAACTGTAAATAAACTCTTTCGATCACACAATATTTATGTATTCATTTTTATTTACCTCCGAATGCAGAGGAAGTGGAGCATACGGTGAACGACACCCTGATGCGCTTCTTCGACAGCTGCACCCGGTTCGTGGCAGAAGTGGACAAGAACCCCGGCGCTTTGGCCGAGCTCGACAAGTTCAAGACGGGACCGGAGATGCAGAGGGTGGCGGAAAAGATGGCCGACCGCCTCGGCCTCCCGTACAACCTCCTCGACGCCGGTGAGATCCATTACGCGGAGATGTTTGTTCAGTGTAAACAAACCCCATTGTACCTGTAACTGTACCTAACGCCTAAGCCACTAGAGGCTGCTGAGTGCAAACCTTGCCTATAGGCAGGTGTCACATGATCCACGGGGATCATGTGACACCTGATCCCCGTGGTGTGGTGTGGTTGGTGGCAAGCTCTTTATAATCCGAAACTCATAATATGGAAAAATATAGAATATAGATATATATATAGAATATGCGTGTAAACAAAAATAGTTCCATCAAATATGAAATGTACTGTATGTATAACAACACAACGCACTTCTAACATGTGATGGATGTCGTCCTTCATTCCTCAGATATGACAGAAGCGGCGTTTTATTTGTGTGCTTATGAGTTTGCAATCAAGACGGTCAACTCCCCCTGGTGTAGGCTTTTTGACGTCGTCGATGCTCAGGTATCTTATTTTGCACTACTGGCTTGGCAATGGCCAACAACAGTAGTTACACAATTATACGTCATTGTTACTTGACTCTAAATTGTAATAGTTGGTTGTTGTAATACTATGGTTGATCGTTGGTTCAAAGCGCGTGCTTTGAACCAACAAATCCATAGCGTGTTACATATTTCTGCTGTATTTGTTTTGTACATATGTTCTTACACAACCGTTTGGCCCGAATATGATTCTCTTCAACAACAACAAAAAAGCAAATTGTTTGACTGGACTTTCGAGATGAAATCCGGTTTCCAGATGCACTGCAGTGGAATGTAAACGATGTACCTTGCGTTGGTACCTTCCCCGCAGGTCATGGAATATGCAAATGACCTGAAACAATACTGGAAGCGGGGGTATGGCTACGAGATCAACAGCAGGTCCAGCTGCATTCTCTTCCAGGACATGTTCCGTCGGCTGGACAAGGCTGCAGAGGAGAGCAAGTAAGGTCAAAAGTCAGGAGGCATTTTATGCAATGTTTTTTGTTCTGGACAGTTTTTAACGGGAATCAATCATTGCCCTGTAGTTGACCGTTTCAAACTCTTGGAAAGTGTATACTACAGTTCAATAAAACCTTTAGTGGAATATTCAACTTTTGAACTCTTTTGAACTTATTTCAAATGATTGTTTGTTGTCACTGTCAACAACACTACCTGTTTGCAACATACCCTGCAGTAACCGTATAATGAATCAATCATTAACTCTTTTATGGATCCATTCTGGATTCTGGTCCTCCAGCCTATTTGGGTCATATGTCCCTTATGTTGAGGGATGTATCTTGCACAGGATGTGGAACAGGTTCTTTAGATACCCTACACCTCCTAGCCTATTGTCGACGTGTCCCTGGCATCAAACACCTAACCCTCCACGCTCAACAGCTAGGCCGGCTGCTGCCTTGCTCTGCGGGCGTCATCATTGTGTCAATGCGTGTTTTAAATGGGCGTACTTGAGACGATAATTGCAAAGTGCTTTGAGTCACCAACAGGTTTGAAAAGCATCACGTTGTTTGTATCCGCAGGTCGGGCGTTCCCGTGTCCGAGGCAGTGAGCATCCAGGTGGGTCACGCAGAGACCCTCCTCCCCCTGCTCACCCTGCTGGGCTTCTTCCGGGATGAAGTCGCGCCGACGGCCAGCAACTACGCCACGCAGGCGGGGCGCGCGTTCCGCACCAGCCGCACCATACCCTACGCCGCCAACCTCATGGTGGTGCTGTACGCGTGCGGCGACGGCGGTGACCTCAGGGTGCAGGCGCTGCTCAACGAGGCTCCGCTGCCGTTCCCTGGCATGGCCGGCGGCGGGGTGGCGCCGCTGTACCGTGACGTCCGGCAGCACTACCAACCACTGCTGCAAAACTGTGACTTTGAGAAGGAGTGCCGGCTGGCCCCTCGGCCCATGTAGCGTTTAGGGTGCGACAGGATTTTTTGGCATTTGCCGCTGGTTATTTAACACCCGCCTCTTTATCCAAAGCAAATAACAGCACAGTGAATTGAGTTGCAGGTCGTTTATAGGGAGCGGCTAGAGGAGTGATGGGGATCGGGTGTACAGGGTAAGGCGTGAGGGTTCAGGGCCCTTGTGGTTTCGCTCAGGGATGGGGTACGGAACGCCAAACTGTTCGGCTGAGAGTTATAGCATCTCTGTAAGTCATGGTCATGTTTTATTTGTTTGTTTTTAAGCTTTGCTTCGAGGAAAGTCGAATTGCTTCCCAGGGCCACCTATACCTTCATATTGCCATGGAAGCCCAGTATTAAAGGCAGCTAAAGCCTTGGTTTGTATTCAGCTTTGTGTGTACAATTTTCCATTCCTAGTCTAGACGAGTGGGAGGACCAAATACATGGCAATTTATTAATAGTTATATACTGGCTAATATGTTATCATGTATAAATGATCTATTAGTTATGTGTGCCTTATGAATGAGAAATAAATCAACATGTGGTTACGTAATTTATCTTTTGTTTTTAGAGCAGACCAAGTAAAATAACAATTGTTATGAATCCCAAAGATGACCTACGTTGAAATCTACTTCTCCTGAAGTTATCTTTTCCGCGGGTATCAACCAGGCCACTATCAATACTGTGTACCGCCATGGTACACGCAACGGTAGGCTCAAATGGAGGGATACGCGTAGCCGTAGTGGTATTGAAGCGGGTACTCTGCATTTCAAACAAGTATTGGTTATAAAAACAACTAATTAAATTGTGAGTATTTGCACCCTTTTAGTGTTTATATTTTTACACTGCCAAATAGAACGCGCATGCATTATTTATGTTAATTTTCTTATTTTTCTCTAAAAAATGTTTTGTGCCGTTGAAGGGGGTACTCCGCTGAACACACATCTTAGAGGGGGAACACTAGTAGAAAAAGGTTGAGAACCACTGCTATAAGGCGTGTCCAGTAACATTATAGTCATATATCCACCACTATCTTCATGTCCCTCCAGAGGATTGCAGCCAGCGTGGGTTTGTGGAAGTGGCCTCTCGACTCCACCTGAAGCCCCGCCCCGATGTCCTGTGAGCGTCCCTCATTGGTCCGAATCCAATAATATGCAGATTTCGGCCAAGGAGGATCAGCGAATAGAGGTTGGATCGGCGAAATGCTACGTGTCTTCCAAGACCTTTTAAATAACAGACTTTTGACGAACCTCTCATAAGTTTTTCACCTAAGTTTGACGAGCAACATATTGTTTTGATATTCCCTGGCCAGCGGAGGCGTCGGGTTTACTGCACTACAAGATGTCTGGGGTGAAGAAGCTTCGAACCGTAAGTTGTTTCATGAAAAATGCACGACCAGATATCCCAAAGTAAGGAAGATGTCTTTTGGCACCGAATTTGACAAGTGGATAAAGACTGATTCAACTGTTTGGTGTTAGGATGTCATGATTTATGATGGACTGCGCCAGATCTCTAATGATACAATGGTGTCTATAGTCTGTGTATGTATGACATGCAGAAGAAACGCCCGGTTTCCTCATGGATTCTCGGCAACTTCCATAAAAAAAGAGAGTTGCATTACTGCCTGCCGTAGTTGTGCTTTTGGAGACAACGACAAGAGCAGTACAAACCTAAACTATGACTACTCTACACGGGCACCTTAACATTGTACAACTCCTTTGAAACAGAGCACAAATCAGAACATTTCACTGGGTGTAAACAGAAGGCAGTCCTGCTTTTCTGTATCGGCATCTTTCCAAGTGTTATAATAGATGATGGTTGTCAGCAGTATTAACATACATTTAAGATGTATGTCATTTAATGTATTCTGTCAGCTTGTGTCATCTGGATAAGCGTACATTAATTCACCATTAATAAACATTAGTTACACATCAATACACATTATATTATAGCATTAGAATAGGGGGTAGGATTAGGGTTCTTGCCCAACCCCATATTCTATGTCATTGATTCAAATGTAATTCGTTGACGTCAATACCTTAGGTACACATGAACACATTTGGTAAAAGATTACTGACATAAATTAACTGTACAAGTGATTGATTTAACTTTAACTTTACATATGGTTCCTTTGTAGACATGTCATATGACCTGTGCTACTTCTCCTGATTATATCTCAGTCATTTTTGTTTAAAATCCGTGCCTACACAAATGGAAGGATTTGGACCTTTCGATTCACATATCCATAGAACAGAGCAGACAGGTTCAGGCACTTCCAATGGACCACAACTTTATGTTTGATGGAAACTGATGCGTGTGTGCATTCGACCATGAGAGAGCGCTCTGTATGATATTGGCTCTGTGGAGGGAGAGAGCGTATTAGACAGAACGTAATAGAGAGAGAGAGAGAGAGAGAGAGAGAGTGTGTGTGTGTGTGTGTGTGTGTGTGTGTGTGTGTGTGTGTGTGTGTG
>JAOTIX010095755.1:0-10000 GCA_027123715.1 Gaidropsarus macrophthalmus
TGTGCTGTGTTGTGCAGGTGATGGGTCAAATGCAGAGAAACAATTTCACCATACCTTGTGTGTGACAATAAAAAGCAGTGCTGACCTTCGATGGTGGTCTTGTAGTGGGGGTACTGGTTGAGCTTGTCCACCTGTCTCCTCCAGTCAAAGTCTCTTCTCCAGTAGGACACCAGCTTGGCCAGGCAATGGGAGTTGACCCCATAGTGGAACTGGCTGTCCTCCAGCGAGGCGATGGGCCGCGTGGAATCGATCCTGCGGTATAGATCCTGACAACCACACAATCATTATTACCAACACACGCAAGTACAACACACACACACATTTCAGTTACTAACATGCACACATAAGACCTCATAAAGCTCCATGGTTATCTATTCCTCAAAAAGCACCAAGGTTATGTCCAGGTCCTCATATATGATGCAAACACAACTCCAGGTCATTCGAGCTGTAGTTTATGTCTAAGGTCTTGTAAAGAACCGGTATAACAGCCAGGTCCTCATAAAGCACCGGTATAACAGCCAGGTCCTCATAAAGAACCAGTATAACAGCCAGGTCCTCATACAGCACCAGTATTACAGCCAGGTCCTCATAAAGCACCGGTATAACAGCCAGGTCCTCATAAAGCACCGGTATAACAGCCAGGTCCTCATAAAGAACCAGTATTACAGCCAGGTCCTCATACAGCACCAGTATTACAGCCAGGTCCTCATACAGCACCAGTATTACAGCCAGGTCCTCATACAGCACCAGTATTACGGCCAGGTCCTCATAAAGCACCAGGATAATAGGCAGGTCCTCATAAACCACCAGAATAATGACCAGGGGTCTCATTTATAAAACTGTGCGTACGTACATTACTAAAAGTGTAAGTATGCCCAAAAGCCACGATTGGCGTGCGACAAAAAATATTCGGACTTATAAAACCCTGCGTACACACACCTGCAAGCAATCTTTGCTTTATAAATCACAGACTTCAGACAAGTGTGTGCAGCTAAATCAGCTTCATGTCCCGCCCTGTACACGCCCCTTTTTAACCATAAAAGGTCAATGCAAATGACCTTGTGAATGCGATCTGCATATAAAACACACCAAAATGCAAGTACCGTTTTCTCCGAGTATATCTCGCACTTTTTTGATGGCCCTGCGAGTAGTCAGTTGCGACTTATAGGGCTATATGTAATAATATATGAAACAATTTCAATAACATATGAAATTGTATGCGTTTTTGAATAATTCTGAAATGAAAGAGGAGTAAACATTACACATTAAACATTACACATTAAACATCGACGATTGTGCTGAGTATGTGGCTTGGTTTTCCACACTTGGAATTTAATTGACATTCGATTATGTGTTTACACAGAAAAATGTTATGTTATGTTATGTTATGTTATTGACACATGTTGGACAGATGCTTTATTCCATGCGGTCGCGCAGTCCTCTCATGCTGCGCTCCGGGAGTGGACAGTACGATGGAATGACGGGATTCAATATAGAGAATTGTGGAGTCCAATACATAAATAACGCAGCTGACTTATCCTAAATCCGAAGTCTGACTTCAATTCACCACCACACCGTCCGTGTCGCAAATTCCCCTTTTCCTCCAAACCTTGCTTACGCATGGGTTAGAGTTTGCGTGGAGGTGCGCACATTTTACCGTCAAGTTCAGTTTTTCTAAATCCCGAAGCTTGCGTAGAATGTGGCGTACGCACCGTTTATAAATGAGACCCCAGGTCCACATATACATGTGATGCAAACACACCTCCAGGTCGTCCTGGCTGTAGGTGAGATCGAAGGGTCTGATGCTGGTGTCATCTCCATCCACAGGGGGTGCACCCGCACCCCACCATCCATCCTCCGTCTTTAGCACCTTCCTCCTGGTCCTCCGGAACCACCAGTACGTCACCAGCCCCCCCAACGCTGCAGTAAGCAGCACCTTTAGCCACATGGTACTGGGGAGGGTTGGGGGCACAGGATGGGGAACGTTTTACTGGCTAGAATCCACTACTAGGATATGTTTAAAAGAACATTTGGCCTACAAACGTGTGTAATTAAACGGTCAATAATCTGATACAGGTAATGCGACAGCTGCAATCACACAAATTATTGTAACGAGCTGCGTGGAAGGATGACGAAACGTCGATGTTTTCTGCACGGTGAACTTACTAGGTGCTTTTATTGTGACATTATTATTATCAGCTTATTATCAGCTCTCAGCATAAGAACACAGACCAGTTCACCTCAGACACACTATTACTTTCACTCATGGTGTCAACCTAACATTAAACAAAACAGTGTCAACTGATTAAACAATAGAACACAACAAACACAAACACCAACAACACGGCGAAAACTAATAACAACAACATTATTTACAGTGTCAAACCCGGATTCCCCAAACTCCCAAGATGCATTGCTGCATTCAGTCCAGTCACAGCGATTGGCTCCCCGATCGCTACATTATAGTAAGCCATTGAAACATTAATGAACATGGAATAAGTCACTTTGGGTAAGTGTGTAGTAAATTACCCAAAGAAATACTAATTTATAGTCCCTTATTTCCAGTCTGGGATTAATGCAGAATTTGTCATCGTTTCTTAGAAAATGATAAACCATCACATTTAAGAGAGAGATAGTGGTTTTTCAATGGTTTTAGATTTTACAGAATCTAAACTACCCCCCTGGGCATTTACTAGGATTACCCGGCGCATACTTGTGTATTGTACTTATGTAGGCTTAGGCTTATGTAGATACAAGGTCACATGCTTAGATTATTTACTTAAAAACTGCAAATGGCACACTGAAAATGACTGTTATTACCACAGTATGACTAAGCAGAACACCAAAGCATCCTGCAATATGAAGAGGTGCACTTCGGGTGGACTGAATGATAACGAAGATGGATAATGATCAATCAATAAGTGTCCCACTGTCTGTATTAGTTTGACTGGGAACCTGCTGAAACCTTTTCAAATTGTTCAGACGCATCCCATCTGTGTTAGAGGGTTATTCTTTAACAGAAAAGTAATAGGTGAACTTACTAAAGTTGGCACACCAATGGGCACATAGAGCCAATACGTTGTGTGCATAGTTTATAAACTAGTCCATGTTTATGTCCCCTGCCAATAAACTGACAGAGTTCAATTCGTAGATCTGTACTGTTAAATCCCCTAAAAGCAATCTGGAAATGTGAAATGGTAGCATAATGTTTGTTGGTTTTTAATCCGGAATGCTGTGGGGAGCATTAAGAAACAATCATCTCTATTGTAGCAACATCTAACCTTTGGTTTCTATTTGGAATCCAGCACAACACACGTAAACACAAGCGACAAAGTAGCATTAATAGTTTGCCCTTACATACTCTCAACGTACTCTTAACTTAGTTTGATTCCAAAGGTGGATGTTATACCACTCACTTGTGGATCAAGTTAGCTGTGTAACTTTGATGGATTTGATCAATTTCATCAACATTCAATATTCATTCATTTCATTACAAACATCGAAGACGAGCAAATGCAAACGGGCGGGTATTCATTATTTACCTGTTTAATGTCCTCCGGATACAGATTTGAACATACAATACACTTCAGAAACACCTGAAGTCAACCTGCAGCGCAGCAGCTCACTGTGGCGGTGGTCCTACAACAAAGTCCACCAGATACCATCAGGATCTCTGAACTCCTGTCCCTATTGGTCAAATGCTCAAACGTCATCCAACTCCCTTCACTTGGCTGAGTACGATTTAATGTGTGGTCAATTCCATTTCAATATTGTGTAATGGGTGTGCTTTTAATAGATTACGTTTTCCACAGAATTGCAAAACATGCAGATATTCCAAGCAAAGGACGATCTACACATGCCGACCTCCTGCAGTCCGTTGACGGCTATTTTAATGTGTTCCTCTCGATCTCTAGGTGAAAACATGAAAAGAAAAAAATCCAAAATCCAGTTTTGATAAGTTCGTTACGTACCAAACAACCTTCTGCCTAAAGTTAGGACCGGATGTAGTGTAGAGTGACGCAGGGGGGCAATGTTAATGCATGACCGCCAGAGGGCAGTCTTTCATTAATACTATTAACACCTATCAGGTTCGCCGGGACAAAGTAGTACCATGTGTAAAATACATTGTGACAGAGCTCGGTAGAGGGGGATAGACTGTGTCACAGACAAATAAGCCATACAGAAAAACCATTAATCACATTAATAAACTACTGTCTTTAACCAGAGGAACCATTCATCATCGCAGCACAGCCCTCTAGGAAACACAAAACACATCTCCGGAGTAAATAAATGTTTATTGAATATGAAATACTTTTTTTTTTAATTGAAAAAATGGCATCCGGTGTCGGCGTGTTGCCCAGAGTACAAGCTCTGGTCACGTGATCACAGCCAGGTCACAGGGCATCACAAAAAAAAAAAACGTAACTGCCGTCATAAAAACAAAAACTGCACATAAACAAACAGGATAGCCCGTGTGTTTCAGACGCCCAGCTGTAAAATGATGAAATAATACGAGGAATCCCTCTTCTTCTCGTGAGGTCAGGGTTCTCCCGCCCCTTCCAGGTCACGGATAACAGCAGGAGGTCCAGTAAAAAAAAAGAAAAAAAAAAAAGATAATGACTTCCAAACACAAGGAACCCAGGTGAACTCCAACACCCTCCTCTTCACCAGCGCCCTTCCAAACCCCACTTCAGTCTGCTCTCTCTCCCCGCGTGACACCATCAGTCCGTTTCCATTGTGCTGCTGTGCGTCTCCTTTGAGACCATGAGCCTCATCAGTTTGCCGTGGAGCTTCTCCATCTTCTTGACGTCCTGGGCCTGGTCTGTCTTGTACTGCAGACACTGGGAGGACAGATGCGGTCAGACGAGAAGATGCACGCAACTATTCCTCTTAAAGCTTTCTGGAGTGATGACATTTCTTCGCTAATTGTAAACTGGCACTGTTCTGATTTACTTAAAGCCAACAGCAGAGTTTACCTGACATAATTATATTGGCACATTATAAAATAAAGTGTATACCGTGGACACAAATAAGTGAAGCGTGCATAACGGGGCAGCCGTGGCCTAATGGCTAAGGAGCCGGGCTTGTGCTCGGTGGGTTGCAGGTTCAATTCCCGGGACCAGAGGGAGAAAAAAATGTGGGTGGGGAGGGTGACTGAGCAGAGCTTTCCCCCTCTCAATATCCACGGCCGAAGTGCCCTTGAGCAAGGCACATAACCCCCGAACACTGCTCACCGGGCGCTGCACCGTGGCTGCTCCCTGCACAGCGTGTGTGTGTGTGTGTGCGCTGTATCATGCAGGTGATGGGTTAAATGCAGAGAACCACTTTCACGGTACCTTGTGTGTGTGTGTGACAATAAAATGCAATATATATTGAACAGATTGGAATGGTTGCTCGCTGATGTACACTATATTTGTTATCAGGTGACCTCAGATAAGTGGCTCAGTGGTTATCGTAAGTAAGGTTAATAACATTGGAGGTGTATGGTGTGGTTGTTGTACATTATGTTTGAGGTAAATTGTATTCTTGATCAATAAAATTCCTTCTTTCCATCAAATGCACAGAACAGCTGTCAGGACTACGTTTGAACACTAATTCGTTCTAAACCAAATTCGAAATCCAACTCTTAGCACTATACATGGCTTGCATCGTGAGTGGGGCCATCAATATACAGAACACACTAATTATAAGGACCATTATGGTGTGTGATGACGTACCACTGAGTCATCAGTCACTTTGATGCACAGGTTTCCGTCACAGTGTCTGTACTTGAGAACCACCCGGACCTGAAACAGACATGTTCACATCTCAGGTTAACGTTCTGCTCCACAAACACGAAGGTAACCGTCTCAAAACTAAACCCTTTGCCCAGAGAGTCTAGTGCCTGCCTGGGTGGAGTATGGTTTGCTAGCTTGTTAGCACGCTTTAGCTTCACCTTCATTGGCTCCGTCATGTAGAGCTTCTCCGCGGCGCGGGAGAACTCCTCCCAGGTCTGGAAGTACGGCATGGTCCTCTCAAACGCCTCTGCGTGAGGACGATAATTCTACACTAAAATGAAACGATGAATGAACACGATCTCCTGCTGGAGCTGTATGCTACGCTTAGCTCACTCGTGAACACCACATCAGCAAGTTGAGAACGACCAATCAGGTGAAGGTTCGCGTCAGCAGCAGTGGCCATAACCCCCAATCAGATTGAAGCCTGACGAGGTCACCACCGGCTCGAAGCACTGCCGGGTCGTGTCTTCAAAACAAACAATATGGCGTCTCGTATGCTGAGACCGTAGGCATTGATATCCATATTTCATGTATGGTCAATTCGTTTTGTTGAATCCCGCTCTCATTAATCGCACTGATTGTAAGGCTTAATATTTGCCGTTTTCTCATTACACGTTAACTCATTACAATATTAATCCGAAATTCATCAGCTCCGGGGACTGACGTAATAGTGGACACTGCCCTCATGTGGTTTCGGGCTGAAAGCACACTATTTTCGTTGTTTATATTAAAGTGATAGTTCGGTATTTTGGACATTGGACCTCATTTCCAAATGAGCCCGTTTTTTTTTTTTACACATTTAATTCAGTTATTCTACTTTAATCCTTGCTATTTGAAATATGTGAAGCGTTATTAGATCCCTATGAGAACTAATTTGAGAATTGGGCTACCACTGTTTCTCTCTAAAAATCATATGTATTATCTTTTCATACAGTGACAGTGGGCGTTTGAGTAATAAGAGATGAGAGAGTAGTAAGAGATGAATGGATGGATGATAGGTGATCATATTGGTGTTATCACGTTGCTTGGACGGTAGGTGGCAGCAACAATAAACTATTGAAGTCATGAACGTAAAGTTGTGTCTATAGTAGGTTCAATGACCTGCATGACCATGAAGCCACCATGTCTATCAGTCATATAGGATTGATGTCCTATTTTACCTCATATTTTATCTCTTTGTGAACGGAATGGATGCATGAGTCAGTCCGATAGACCTAGGCCAACTCCACTGTCTTGATTGGTGTGTTTCTTACAGTCGTAGTCTAGCTGGTCGGTTGATTAATGAGTCGGCTAGTGTCGACAAAGCAGGTTCCTACAACAACATACAAACCTCTGGAGGCGGGTGGTATGATGTCATCTATTCCTTGCCGTAAAGATGTTGAACCGGATTTTTGTTTACGTTGATGCAATGCTATTATATATGTGTAGGAGCTAGGTTTGGTTCTGCATGCGATGTACAATACAAAATGCTTTTGAATACAAAACTACTTTGTACACACAACGTCCAATACAAATAAAATGCTTTCCTTGCAAAGAGAGTGACACTGTTCTCACTTAATTTGCTGTGCTATTCTCCCCTCTGGGAAAATGTAACCTATCTACTGTGTTCTGTGAGGTTTTGGGTTGGAAACTGCAGACGTAGAAAGTGAGGTTTTAACCAAGAGTAGTTTATAAACAGCACACACCCATAATCAAAGCATATGTGACATGATGTGCTAGTGACATGTTAACCTGTTCTAAAGTGAATTGACTTGAAAATCATTTATAAGTCCCGCAAACAGGGAAATGTACAGTTACAGCCGCAAGCAGAGAATACAGAATCAACAGGTGTAAATATGTATAGAATACAATACAATAATGCTCCATAAATTATACTAAATAAAGTTATGAAAGTTATGCAGTATGTAGGCCTAAAGTTAGATAAGACTGCCCTTTGTTTTGAGATTCATAATGCTTTATTTATTTGTGGGCTTAACTTTTCGACAACAACACTCCAAATCTCTGATAATCAAACAATTTTCTCCCATCCCGAGGGGGGAGAGATCGGGATGGGTTGTCAGGGGCAACCGCTACGTCCTCTGCGTGCCACACGTCCGCGTGAAAAAGCGTTGCGTCACGAGCAGAGCGTCGGAGCGGCGGAGCAGCGGCAGCAGCAGAGCGGCGGCGGCGCGGCGACCAGACCCCCAGAAAGCTGGAAGCACAACGCGTCGTCTATCCGCTCGACCACGGCACGCTCGCGTCAACAGTGTGGCGACGTCACGTCCAGACCATGTAGAAAACGAGACGGTCTTGCTACTTTTCTTTTCTTTTCATTTCTTTATTTAACTTTTAGCGTCAGCGCCGCGTCGCCCGTCGGCGTCCCATTGATGCGCCGAGAGGACAACTTTCTGAACTGAGAGAACCGAGTCGACCACCGAACCCCACCATGAGGTAAGACGCCCTTTAATCACAAAACACCACGGGGGTGGGGGGGGGGGATTCGATGTGTTGTCGGGGTGTTGGATCCGGTGTGAAACCAGTTCCGTTACATTCTAGGGGGACAGAAATACCCGATTGAATGTGCATCTTCAGCGGTTTACGGAGAACCGCAGTGCTCCCCCCGCCGGCTGCTTACCGGACGGAATATGATCCTCCGCCGGCCGTCTGTCGCCCTAGAACCACCGGTTTAATAAGACCATAGAATCACCAAACAGCCTGGACACCGAAGGCTCGCGATTCCGGTGGCGCGTGGGAGAGGACACACACACACACACGCACGCACACACACGCACGCGTAGTGTTTGAACATTGCATGTACGTGCGTTGGTTTGCAATGGCGTTTGCTCTTTTATTTGTGCTCCCTCCTGCTAAACGGATTATCCTTCAGCTCCGATGATTGCATCTCTTATTATTATGGGATAGGATTTATGTGATGCCTCGCGACCCGGACTTCTCGTTAGGGGTTTTGAGATCCCCGGAATGAGAAGATCAATGAATGTTTACCATTCAGTGCACGGGAGCGTGCATGCGCATAGGGTCCCCGACATCCGATGGGCTGAGACTCTGCTGGTCATATCAGGGTTACTCCTGGTAGGGCTGCTCCTGGTAGGGCTACTCTTTCTTGAGGCAGGAGAGAGGGGAGCTGCCAGGCGGTCCCGTTGATCTGAACGCTGCAGTGTTGAGACCGAAGTTACGCAACAGGAGGCTTTGTTCCTCAGATGGAGTACCAAGTTAGACTGTCCCCCTGTACACACCCACATACACACATGCTCACACATACATGCACACAACCACATGCAACTTCACGCACATACACACGCATACGCACACAATTTCACGCACTCACACACGCTTACTCACACACATACACACCCGTGCACAGATAAAACATACACACACAACTTCACACACACACAGACATACATACACACACACACACACTTACATAGGCGCATGCACACCGACACGTGCACACACATACACACATGCATGCACACAAGCACGCATAAACACCCATGCACACACACTAACGCACTGCACACAACAACATAGTGTGTGTATAGTACTAACACACTACTGTATAGTAACACAATAACACAATACCGTATAATAACACACTGACACCATTCCATATAATAACAACATAACAAGCCCTACAGCTCCATTTCAACGCCATGTTCCTGTAAGCTGGGTGGACTGATACTCTGTGATGTTGCACTGAAGACCTGAGTCTGAGACAGAATCTATGTTGTCTCAGGTTCTCTGGGTCCTTTAGTGTTCTCTTGGCATTGCTTGTTCTCCTTTGTTTGGTTCCAAATCCTCTGGGGCAATGTAAGCCTGGGTTCTTCTCCCCCTTCTGGGTTCCTCTGAGTGTGGGCCAGCCAGGCTTGTGTGTGTGTGTGTGTTCTGGATCTGTTGGTCCAGTTCTGTTGAACTATGACGTGTTCAGTTAAGAATGACCTGTTCCGTTAAGAACCTATGACCTGTTGTACGACAGGTTATGTTAAGTGTGACAGGTTCTGTAAAGTATGACCTTTTCCGTTAAGTATGGCGTCATGTTGTCTCCAAGTGTGAGGTCATGATGTGTAAAGTATGACAGGTTCCATGAAGCATGACGTTGTGTCGTGTTAAGTATGAGCTACTGTCGTGTAAAGTATGACCAGTTAAGTATGACATCATGCTGTGTATGACATCATATTGTGTTAGGCATGACGCATTGTGTTAGGAATGACAAAGGGGCCTTT
>JAOTIX010095890.1:0-11907 GCA_027123715.1 Gaidropsarus macrophthalmus
TTCCCTTTGGCGCTTGCATACTTTCAGACACTTCTGCCTGCTTTATTCTCAGTTTGCGTTTTTCCTTTGAATCTCACGCAGAGTCGCATCCTCAGACGTTTTGTTCTCTCTCTCTCTGTACTCTCTCTCTCTCTCTCTCTCTCTCTCAGTCTCCCATTTTCCTTTATCTCCCGTCTCTTACCCAACACCCTCAAGATGTACTTTCTCTTTTCTGTTATTTCCCCTTACAGTTCGCTTTCCGACATCATGGGCGAGGATCCCAAGGCACCCGTTGCGTAAGTATCTGTCATGAAAACCCATCCTCCCCTCCCCCAAAAAAGACCCGATCCATCTCACTCTCCTCCTCCGCCGCCCGCATATCCCGGTGAGGTTCATCATGAATCGCAGGCCCTGCTCCTGTGTTTGCGTCTATAAAGGGGCTCTTCAATGCTCCTGTGTGTTTGTTAGACCTCGGCGTGCTCTCCCGCGGTCGTTAGACCATCTGCCAGGCTGTTTGGGTTGGCGTATAGATAAAAGAGCATCGTGGCAGTCTGCCCGCCACGCACAGCTGCACCGCGCGCACGCATGCATTTGTTTACGTTGGGCGTTCTGTGGGTTTGGATGTACGGAAAGGTCTCAATCTGTACGACTTTTTTCAATGCTCAGATTGCATCGTTGGCCCCTTGCCCTGGGCTCCCATGTCCTGCCGCCGGGTATTCATATTTATTTGTATTTCAGTTTGCTGAAATCGATTTGTCATTAAGCAGAAAGAAGCTATCCAGCAGTCTTTTGATACAATATTGCCTCGCCAGTCCACTTGTAATGACATTATCATTTCAGGTTTGAGGTTTGGCAGTGTGTCGTCTCTGAGGGCTGGTTGAACGTTTGCACGTCATTTTACAGCCTGTCTCTGTGTGTCTGTCTGTCTGTGTGTGTGTGTGTGTGTGTGTGTGTGTGCGCGCGCACGTCTGTGCATTTTTATGTTTGCATGAAACAAAAGCAGCGTCCATCTTTACCCACTACATTTACGCTGGACATTTAAACGGAGTCCCTATAGCATCCGCTGTTATCCAATGTGTACAGCAAGCGTTGATATTTGGAGTAACGTAGAAACATTTCATGTGCTGTACGCTCTGGATTTAAAGGAAACCACTCTGCAGATTAGCTATAGGAGTTTGAAGGTCAGTACATTTTCTTCTTTTTTCATCGTACATGGGACATGACTTGGTGATGGATATAAGCAATATCTACCCACAAAGTTGCCAAGAACAATAAATGACCCGTAAAGGACAAGCGAGATACGAGTTGATGGGAAGAGAGACAAGCATGGGATGGGAGCGATCAGCCAGGGTCTTTCATCCTGGGCCTGGCGTGGTTCAGGTCCACGAGAGACGGCAGCTTGCAGCCGGTGACCTTCTGGGCTGAGTGACTGATGCGCTGCAGTCTGCCTTTGTCCTTGGCACTGAGGGCGGCAAACCAGAGGGCAAAAGAGCACATCCACGTTCTTCCTCCTGCAGCAGCAGCATCATCATCATCATCAAGCCATTCCTCAGCTCCTGTGACGCTGGGACATCTTGTATGGATTGCAAGGTCAATATTAAATGAATAAATAAAAGACTATCAAATAAATAATTGTAGCTATTAAATAATCCTCTTGAAGCAATAAATATTTCTGAAAAGTATAACAAATATATAAATGAGATAATATAGTTCAATAAATACACAAGCAGTTTTTTAAGTTGGTTCTGAAACATAGTGTGCCAGGTCCACTGAAGAGACGCTGCTCGAAGTTTTGTTCAACTTCCTTTCTGCATGATTATTCATCCCCACTGGTGGCTTCTCCAGTAAGGCTTATTTCTTCTGCAAACTTAAGGAGCTGGGTGTCTATACGTGCAGCTGTAGGTGGAGAAGAGTAGAGGCCAGAGCACGCTGCCTTGTGGGACTCCAGTGCTGGGGGCAAGGTACATCTCCGAGATACATGGATCGTGCATCTCAACAAACTGCATTCAAAAATTCAACCTAACCGCTGAAAACAACCAAATGCAGAAATAAGTTCCTAAATCAATAGGCACTTGTCGACAAACAGAAAGCCAGCTTGTTCAGCAGGAATCCATCCAACGGCCCTCATTGATCTTAATGTCGATCGGAAAAAAGGACAGACAAGTTCTACGTTTGCACAAAGACAGGCTTTACACAGCGATATTGTTGCATATTCCATAATATGGTGCAAAATCCGTCCTCCCTCGAGTGTGGAAAATGTGGCGTTAAAAATAAGACACTCTCCACAGATGGAATATTGTGGTTTCAAATCGAATCTCACAGAGGACCGTTCAATTTCAGCGGTATTGGCACCAGGGGCCTTTGCTCTGGGGCCAAGACGCCTCCTGAGAGACGGGCCCGCGCGTCTTGCGTGTGACCATCCGAGAGAGTGATGGACGCAGAAATGGAGGCGAGGGGGGGGGGGAAGAGGCGAGCAATTGAGGGGTAGGAAAGGACCTCCACCGGAAATAGAGGCATCCAGAATCAAAAGGTCGCCGCTTGCTCTGCTTCAAGGGCATCGCCGGCCCGTTGGTGTGAAGCAGAAGGAAGCAAACATTCATCCCACGGCGCCACATCTGACTTTGATTTCAGACCACGTTTCCACTCCGCTACGCTCGGATAATCAAGGTTCCCTCCCGGGGGTTTCGTCCTTTATTTATTTTTAATCCTTTCTTTTCCCCATCTTGTCCGAGCGACCTTTCCGGTGATGTCTAAAGGCTGTCACCTGCTTGCATGACGTCATCCTTCTGCGGCCAGGCACGCCTCTCTGAGGGTGTTGTCATGCGGAGTGTGTGTGT
This sequence comes from Gaidropsarus macrophthalmus, assembly GCA_027123715.1. Classification (NCBI taxonomy): domain Eukaryota; kingdom Metazoa; phylum Chordata; class Actinopteri; order Gadiformes; family Gaidropsaridae; genus Gaidropsarus; species Gaidropsarus macrophthalmus. Next base: position 2,817 of record JAOTIX010095890.1, read on the forward strand.
GTGTGTGTGTGTGTGTGTGTGGAAGGACGTGTCCCCTCCAGGCGAACACTCCCCCGTCACTCCTCTTGTCAAACACCAAGGCCGAAGGGACGAGAAGTGATTTTGAGGCCGAGCCTCATACCTGCACACACACACACACACACACACACACAGCCCCCCTTCCCCGACACCAGGGCATCCCGCTCGTGTGACAGGGCTTGCGACCCCCTTGTGACAGAGGTGGAATTTACTTTCTGAACGCCAGCGTGCATGGAGAGCCGTAACAGCGTGACCGCTGATTTGGGGATGACATGCACTGTGGAAAGCTCCACATATGAAGTTCTAAGTGGTTCCACATGCAAGCCCCCCCCCCCCACACACACACACACACACACACACACATACACACACACACACACTTGCATTTCCAGAAGGGGGGGGGTGGAGAGAGTTATGTTATCTGATAGGAGGAGAAGGAGGGTTCCCTCTCTTCTCTTAAGACAGGGGTAATTCCATCCCCCCTGCTTATCGTGTTCATCATGATCCAGCTTGGTCTGGTCCCTGAGAGGGGTCCTTCACTCCCCCACCCCCATGGGATGTTAGGGGGTCCTCCAGGTCGTTCAAACAATATGGAGGAGCCCATAGCGGTTATTGGGACAAAACACAAGGGATATTCTTGACAATTAAAAGATGTTTTTCCTCAGTGAGGCGCAGCCTGGAATGGGTTTTTTTGTTTCCATCATTGAAAATATTATTTTGTCCTCCAGGGTCTCATTATTAATGTGGGATACGGGCGTCCCCGGCGGGCTCAGTGGGTCATGGAAACAAGGATTTGAGATGTTTTACAAATGTGACTATTTGCAGTCCACATTTTGGCATTGGGCAGTCGTCCGTGCACACATTTCTGTTTTGCTAAACGCGTGCTTACAAAATGAAGTTATACAAAGAATTTATTTATCCGCACCGTTGCTAATTCATGATTGGCGTACGAAATGAAGTAATACCGTTCCTGTATAAATACAATACACGTCAACACACTGGAATAATATGTTGGCAATTTCCCGTTATCATTGTGGTAGAAATAATCCTTTAAGTCCTCCCCTCTGAGCGCACGTAGAGTAGTGATGGCCGAGTTCACGCTCAAACCGTTCTTTTCAAGTAAACATACAAAAGTACATGACGATATTATATGTACGATAGTATAAAACGTGTAGCAGCAACATTTAAGCACACAAGAACCTTTTCAAGTGTGCCTACCTTTAGCAACGTGAAACAGAATGGAAAGAGATTCACAGTGATTCCCCACCAAGAAGTGTTCTTGCCACTCTCCTACTCTTAACCCTGAACAGGTTTTTTTTCCCTTTCCTTCAATCATTTCCTCCCTTTTGCAAGCTTTTCACTCCGGTGGGTTGATTGGAATAAAACAGGAGAACGGAGCCAGTGGAATAGGAGCACATTGAAAGCAAGCTGGAGTGAAGTGCAAAGGCATACGCAGTGCAGAAATATAGTTGATCCAAAAAAGAAACGGAATCACATTGTCCTAATGGCTCAATGAACTCAGGGTTGTGTTTTTCCGCTCTCGCGTCGTATCGGAGAAGGTCATGATGTTTAACGTTTTAGTTTTTTTTATCGCATTTTTTCCATCTGCCGAAACGGAACTTCCATTGTGTTTTATTTTTTCTGAGTTGTGAGCATCCTTCACTCGTGCGCTCAAGACTAAAGGAACACAGGGACAAGGACGGTGCATATGGACCGACTGTGGTTCCGTCTTGAACGCGATGGTAAACGACATTGTGTATTCTGTCCTCCGCCACCACAGGTGCTCAGAGCGGACCCCCGGCCGGAAGCGCCGGGCAGCCTTCTTGGGAAACGATGGGTCCCCTCCTCCGCAGGCCTTGGGAAAACGCCGCCGTAAGACCTGATGACAAACTCGGGGCAACAGAGACTTAAGAGAGAGGAAGACCTCTTCCATCAAGCAATACCGTTTTAGCCTTGCGTGTTTTTGCCATCGATTTTTGTAATATGAAATGATTTGCCTCCTTTCACATGAGTATGTATTCAGACGTGATGTCATCAAAGTTAAGATTTTGTACTTTTGTACTTTTCACTGTCATGTGTCCAGCGTATATACAATTACTCTTCGTAGACCATTAAAGTCGACACGTTCAGCCTTACTCCTGCCTCCAGTGCTATTCTTTGTGGTCCACCTTATTGCTCGGTTTGGATCGCCGTACAAACCTTGTAATATCACTAAAGAATGTCAACTAACATTTGTCTTACCAATCTCAATGTTAACTCAACGTTGTTGGAGGCCATATTCCAGTCTGACCCCACCTTCCCCCCAACCCCCACCTTGACTCTGTGCCATCCATCCCTATTTGGAGATTCAGACGTACGTTAGCCGACAGAGAAGCCTGTTAAACTGAGCTTACAAGGACCATGATGTGTCCCTTTAACACCCTGACCTTCTGCGCGGTCTGACTGGGGACTTGCGGACGTGTACGGTCGTAACCCCTTGATTAGCAGTTGTAACTGGGGGGTGGTGGGGGTGGGGGAGCGCGGCTGTGAGTGATGCAAACTGAATTCCCTGTGACCTTTTTATGCGCAATGGCTGCTTGCGTGATTAGGTTGTCTCATTGCTAATCTGCGATCTAACCGCCTCCCTGGTGTCTGACAGGTCCGGGTGCGTGTCCGTCCTCAAGCGAGAGCTCAAGCGAGAGGTGGCCGCAGGACGTGGTGTGTTGCCCTGGCCCTTCTCGAGTAAAAATAGCGTTTCAAATCGATATGTATTTGCGGTTCATTCTTTGGACAGAGAAGGTTGAGCAGTTTCGATTCAACATATACACTTTTATGCCTGAAAAGGTTTTTCAAAACACAAAGCAGAAATGAGCAGACAGGAGGGGGGTCAATGATGGGGAAAAGGCCGTCTGGTTGCAGTTGGAGATGTGTTACTGCAGGAGCACCCAGCAGGAGCACATGGACCCCATGCTGGAACGAAAAACAGCTTCACTCCTCTCTTCAGGGGGGGAGCTTTCCTAAGAAATGGAAAACAGGAGCAAAAAGAACAAAAAGATTTTGGGCCCCTTGACCCGCCCCCCCCAGGGACAACATCCTGTGTCTGTCTGTCCACTTAGCCAGGGAGAGACCCCCCCCCCCCTACATGTGCCCTCACGGACCAACGGAGACCATAGGTGTCGTGTCCGTCTTCAACTCGCATGAGCTGCTTTTTCCACTTCACTACGCCCCCCCAGTCACCACCGGGCCCCATCACCACCACCACCACCACCACCACCACCATCACCACCATCACCACCACCACCACCACCAGGCCCCCCTGGATCCCCCTGTTTCTTTTAAAGGGATGCCTGGCTTAGGGATAGCGAGGATGGTGCGGAAACATGCAGATAGGGGGGTGGTGGGGTGGGGGGGTTCCTGAATTATGCCTTGGATTTGGGAAGCACTGAAGCATGCGGTGATACTGATTCCAGACAGAGGAAAGATAAACACACATGTGCACACTTTTCCAGTCATCCGTCTCCCGTTCAGTGGGACCTGCCACATTTCCCCCTCTCTTGTCTGAGGATGGGAAGCCTCTGAAAGGATCTTCGCAGCGCAGTGAAACAATTATGGTCCTTCTAAGTAAGTATTCCATGGCAAATAAAGAAGATTCTGGGGTGCCTAGCCAAGCTCCTGAAAGTTAAGGGGAGTTGGAAGCTTATTTTGATGTGTTTTTCCCCCCATCAATAATAAGCAGACTTGGCTCGGACACAGGTCTTTTTCTTTCCCTCTTTAACTGCAGTATCAACGTCGGAATTTGCGACGTTGGAACTGTATAAGAAGTGTCAGTTTCGCGGAACACTTTTGGGATTTGAATTTTTGGCTCCTGAACTGTGCTCGCCTGTCCCTCAAACTCCCAAAAGCCTCTTTGGTTACTTGGAGAAATTCACCTGCACGCACACTAGATTAGGCTTGATGTACCCTCACACTGTTTACATGCCAAGCACAGGGGCTTTCCTAACATATGGTGTGCGAGGCAGGTTGGCTCCAACACCGATTCTTGACATTTCACCACCAATCCCACCTCCTAAGGTACCGAGCACCTGTGACATCCCTGGCCTCCATCCGTCCTCCTCTTCCGCTGTCACCGAGGCCTTAAGTGACAGATTACCAATCCCAGTGTCAGGATGCATGGATCTATGGGTGATCCCTCTCAGGTTGTAACAAGGGGCGGACATTTTTCAACTCCCCGCGCACGCGAACGCAAGCCCATATGCACCCCTCATACCCACCGACCCGCCTCCACGAACCCCAACCCCACCCCCAGCCACACCTCCACTTACGTTCTGCCGCTGCGTAAATCCAGATGGCCGCGGTGTGTGACTCAGGAGGATGAAGCGGCTGATTGCAGTGAGCAGATGCTGCTTGAAGGGAAGGTGTGTTTTGTTTTGTGGGAGGGCGAGCGACGTATTCACATTTTTCATTGCGTTGCGTTTCTTCGCTTTTTATAATTAGCCTGTCAAATCTGCTCACTTCTTGGGACGTGTGTGTAGGTGCGGTGCTGTGCTGGACAGTACTAGATGTGCAGGAAGGTTCTGGATGCTGATTCATTACGATGTACTGGACACACTCACCTTGGGTTACCTGGCCAGAGTCGAGATCGATACCAGTAGCTGACCCTTATAAATATAATATTGATCAGTCCACAAACTGTATTATTTTGGGTTTTTTTCAAAGCTATGTCATCCTCTCTTTTTCGATGAAATGTTGGGTTTTGTTGAAAAAACAAACCCTTGTGTGAGTGTTGGAGGCGACAGCGTGAGAGTGTGGAGACATGGGTTCATTTGCTGATCCGTTCCTAAAGCTCTTAGACTTTCATCACAATATTGCTCTCCAAAGAAATCATCTCTTTACCCCTTGCAATGAGCCCCTCTGCTCGAGTCCATAAGATGGTTTGCTGGTGGGCAAACTAAAGCCTGGTCTGCGGGAATTTGTATGGTTCTTATGAGGTTCACATGTTATTAACCATGAACCACCAACACTGAAGCATTGTGACAAACATCATGGGGGTTGGTCTTCACAAGATTTTGGGTCGGTTGTTCATACAATTCCTGAAAGTCTCCGCAACCAGAAAGGGTTTCAGTAATAAATAATTCAGGTTCTAACTTTGTAGTTTGTTTTCAGCCACATTACTTGTAAAATGAAAGGAAACACAGCCTGTTTCATATTCATCAAGGCCTTCTGTATTTATCTATTTGTTTGAAATATGATTATGTGTTGGAACTATCCATAATGCGCAAGTAAAGTTCATTTAGTGTTGAAATAATGGTAGATTTTAGTAAAGCCATCACAAATAATTAGAAATGCTTTTGATAGCCAGACACCCAGAACAGTGAGACACCCATCCGCACCTGACCTCCTGACAAACGCTTTATGCTAGGTCTTTAATTAGAATCTGAAAAGACTGAAAATATCCTTCCTTATTCATTCTAAAATGCTTTGCCTACAAACTTGTATTTTTGTTAAAAGAAAATAATTACACTCTCCCAATATTGTCGGATAGAGACAAGCGTGACAAGTTGCCCAGCGTTTGATATCAACACGATAAAACATTGCCCTCTAGCTTGGCTGTAACAAGCACTGGCACAACCAACCCGTGACACAACCAACCACCACCAGTGGGTTCGAATGGTTTGGTGTCTTCCAGTGCCTGAAAATGAGTCATATTTAGTATATTTTTAGGGAACGCTCTCGCTGTCAGAATAAGAGATTGTTAAGGATTTTCATCTCTTTGTAATTATACTGAAGGGGTACAGCCCTGCAAATGGGTCCTTTTACTGATGACCTTGGACTCAGTGTTCCCGCCCCTGGTACGCGTTGGCTGGCTGTTGAGAGCCTGGACTGTTACGATTATACCGAACATTAAATCAAAAGTTGACACGATTATTTTCTCTCTTTTGGAGAGAGTCAATATGGTTCTTAGACCAGAATTTACACTCGCCTCTATTTCCCTTTGGGATGAAATCGTAACTCCATTTCTTTCATATAAAGCTGCACCATAGTGCATGTCAGAATATATCTTAAATTATCTATCACATGGGTTTTTTTTTTTTTTATAATCCCCCTACTTATCCAAACACGTAACTGACATAACTGAATTTGGGTCTCGCATTCATTCAAAGCCTGTCTTGTTTCACAAGCCCAACACATGTAGTGTGTAGTTTGACAGTGTGGTTAACTCCAGTGGGGAAGCTCAAACTCAATCTGTTTCATCATTTAGTGGGGTGGGGGGTGGGGGGTGTTGGGGCATATTTCAGAGGACATTGAACACGGTGCTTTTGAACATTTGAATAGCTGTCAGAATGGGAGCAGATAACTGGAGTTGCAGTCATTCTGCACAGTGATGACTGACATTAAAGGGTGCGAGGGGGAATTTTGATCAAGCTATGTCATGTGGCGTTGTTACACTTCTCGTTGCGTCTAGATAGCCGCTCGCCGTGGTATGGTGATGGGTAGACCCTAGGAGGTACTGAGGGAGGAGATGGTGATGGGTAGACCCTATAGGAGATACAGAGGGAAGTGATGGGTACAGAGGAAGCTGTGATCGCAGCAAACAGGCCTCAGATTAGACTAATGGCTGAATCCAGTATGTCTGGGTTTTTTGGGGGGGTTTGTCTTATTGCCACAATTAAAGTGAATGGGATCTCTCTTCTCGATCACCCAGGATCACACCAGAGCAAACGAAAGAGAGCGAGAGAGGATGTCCTGATCTTCTGCAGAGAAACAGAAGCAGGCAACGTTTTCTATAATGAATCACGATTTCAACGAACCGCCACTGACTGCAATTAAGCGGGGGTCGCCTGTAGAAGTTTGATAACGTCATGAAGGCCGAGTTCCATTCATAAATTATACAGGCTGGCTTCACACCGTATGCTTGGTGTTTAACTGGAACCCGCCAGAAGCTGCGTGGTCCCCACTGCGTGAATGATGTGTTTTCCCCTCCGCCTGACGTCAATGGGCCGCGGTGCACAGTGGTGGGCGCCATGTCATCTCACATCTCCTCAGAGCTGCCCCGGTCTTACGGAGGGAGAGGGCGAGGGAAGGGCAAAACATCTGGAAAAAAGGCCACATTAGGTAACATTGAGGAAAAACACGTGCATAATATCCCAAACAGCAATTGCCACACGGTTTAATTATGTATGTCTCCCTGGCAATACCAGGCATTTAGAATTTCCTCTTGTCGGTTTGACAAAAATAGCACTTTAATCTGGAGTCTCTTTAATCAGGTAATGTATACATTTGTACAAACACTAACATGGACATGTTTGACATATTTGCGATTCATTGTGAATGAAATGGGATTTTTGTTTTTGGTCTATATTATGATCATTTGGGGCCGTTATTAATGTGAAGTTAAGATAAGCGTGGATACGGTACACACAGACCCATAAAAGGTAATGTCACAGCACTGCAGACTTCCTTCAACGTTGGGTCTTATCTCAATATCAGTCCTGTTTATCTTAAAGTCAGCTCAGGGATCTCTGCTTTCGTCACCCTTGAATTTATTAGATTCCTAATGTATGAATTCACCACATTATATAGCGTAGAGATGTCCAAACATGTCCATTAAGGTTGCGTTAAGGTTATGGGTTTGCGTAAACAACTCTGGCCATGCTCTTTAAATGGGTATGAGTGTTGTGAAGACTCCTGTTGTTTTGAATGAGATTTTGTGTGGAGGGAGGACTTCCTGGCGTCCAGGAAGTAGACAAGAGTCGCCTGCCAGCTAATCCAATGGTTTCTGGTCTGAAACCCAATGGTGTGTTGTATGATGGTGATGGGGTTTGAACCCCCCTAGCTATGGCAGTGTGCCGACATTGCTGTCAGCAACATGACTACGTGTGTGTGCGTCTGTGTGTGTACGAGTGGCCGAGAACGGCTGAAAAAAACGGTCATTCGGTTTTCCGAGCGGTTTTTTTCTGAGTACAGATGCGCGGGTATTTAGTGCGAGGTGATGTATGATGCTGTTCTGCGTCATCGCTCCTGGTGTTGCGGTTGCGAGCGGTTGAGTCATCTGGATGAGCGGAAACAGCAGCACACATGAGAAAAGAAACCCACAAAAAAAGGTTTGGTTTGAACTCGCATGCTTTCACATCTTCCCCCTCCTGCGCTGAGGCAGCCAATCGGCGCTCTGGAGGTAAGGACGAATGTGCGGCATTGCCTTGAAATATTAACATTTAACCTACCGAAGAGTATGTCTAACAAACATGTTTACGTATGCCGTATCTGCTACGTTTCTGCAGAGTTCCTGCTGATTTATTTTTCGTTTATCAGCGGCTGAGGGCCTAATTTATCGGTGCTTGGAAAAAAAATTAGATTGGGACAAGTGCGGAAAAGAGGCACAGTAACTATCTAAATAAATATTGATAGTTCATGAAATGGAAATAAAATAAAAAATACAATATTTCTGGGGCCGGATACCGAATGCTCCACAGCCCCAGCAGTGGTCTGCGGCCCGGTAATTGGAGACCCCTGGTTTATTTGATAACCACAAAATATATGGTACACCACAAAACCACTACATTTGTTTGCACATTCAAAGTACTGCAGTTTTCTTTTGAATCTTAAATCCAAAAACCACAAGGCTGAATACGCCTGTAGTGTGAGAAAGCATCCCTCGTCCTGACATTTTGACCTTGATTGAGTTTGAACGTTTGAGTTCATTGGATCGTTTCCGTGCTCGTACAACTATTTAAATCTTTATCTCATGCCTCATTTTCACCCACCTTTGAACAACGGGGGGTGACGGGAGTACAGTCAACATCGACTTTCAAAAGGCCCCGCCCCTCGAATGAAGCTGCCCGGTTGTCATGGGGATTGTTTAATGACATGTCATAATGGAAATGAGGGAAAAGTGAAAACCCATCCCCATTGTTAATAAACCCAAAACACTCGACACCCTTTCAATGGCTTGGAAATGAAATTGTAACACCGATACAGCTTGGTACACATATAGGAGAATGTATTACCCAAGATGGGCACCGTGTGTGTGTGTGTGTGTGTGTGTGTGTGTGTGTGTGTGTGTGTGTGTGTGTGTGTGTGTGTGTGTGTGTGTGCG
>JAOTIX010095896.1:0-11903 GCA_027123715.1 Gaidropsarus macrophthalmus
TTTGTGAAACGGAAAACTCAGAGTTTCCCTCATTTCAGGGTTAACAGACTCAGAGTTTTCACTAAACCTGCTTTGTGAAACGGACCCCAGGTTATGTTCAGTCTATTTGTCTGAAATTCTAGTCACATTTACAAGAAACCTTTGACACCATACATGGTTTACATTAAAAGTTTCATTTGAAGTCACACTTTTAATTTCACAATGAACATTCTTCATGATCTCCAAAAAGAAAATGATACTATGTTTATTTTGAAAGGACCCACTTGTTTAAGAAAAAGATTAAATAAAGCCTATGTTGTTCACCAACTTGGGGCTGTTAGGGCTGAAAAACGTTGTGACCACATCCACATTAATTTCATTGGTGAACTTGTTCAATGAGAGATTGTGGAAAAACGTGTGTGTGCACATGTGTGTGTGTGTGTGCACATGTCTGTGTGTGTGTGTGTACACATACTGATAAAGATGCTGCAGCTGCCCCTCAAGAGTAATACGTTTACCTGTCTGTCCAACAATCGAATCCAAATATGGTCACGGTGAAATGCATCTCGTATAGTTTCTGTCTTGTTAGAGAATGGCCAGATATTCCTGCTGAGATGTATACATTCCATACTTTAGGCCTTAACTAGCACACTGCAGGTCTGCTACCCCCTCCCTGCAGCTTACACACATACACATACACACATACCATCTATATCGACATACATTTTAAGTACACCGGCAAAGTTGTTGGTGAGATGTTAAACTACTGTTTGATATTGTGATCTTCTGTTTAGACCATGTAAATAAAACTTCCATCGGCAGTGGGTGACCTCCATCTTGCAGCTGGAATAGAAAGGCCCCAGTACACAATTAATGAACCACTCCAGCACGCCCAACAACTTCTCAGCTGACCGTTCTGTTTGGCCAAAGACAAAGATGGCCTTTGAAGGGTAGAGCCCAAATAGAGAAGGAGGTAGGCATTTCATGGAGTGGTCAAGAAAGAGTGTTTTTGTCTATTGAGAGGACAGTCATATTTGAAAGCATGGGTGTATTGGTACAGAACACATACATTATATGGGACGGAGTGAGGCAAGTCTATGTGCCTCGCGATCTTGCTGTCACAAATTCCTGTGTAAGATGTGATTGGGTGTTCCAGTTGTGTTTGGTGGTTTTTCTTTCCCTTCTGTTTGAAGTAATAGATTCTTGAGAAAGGATTCACAGTGTTGTGTGACTCAAGAGTCCTCTATGAAAACAACTATAAATCTTTCCTCCTACTTTGGCTTCCCCCATTCAAACCCTATTTAGGGGCAAGGCTCAAGTGAGCTCTATCTGATATCTCATTGAGAGAGCTGCTCTGGCACTCCTTCCTCATGTTAATATTTTGTGAACAGCAGACTGTAGCAGGACTGTATTAAGTTCTCTATAGTTAAGATCAGCTGTATTGTTTATGTTATTTTATAGGGTATGTCTATCTTTGGGTACGTCTTCTTTCGTCATAAAAGGAAAACATTTCTTCCATGAAAATAGGAAGAAAATGTTGATTTTGGGGAAAATGTGTTCGCAATCCTTTAGTATATACACAATAGTGAATACACAATTTCTTTGTGTTGAACAAAAATAGTACAAGAGTATAATAAAGTCTATATCATGCCACACAGTGTGACCGTAATGGGGACACTGGTAACATTAAGACACGGGTATGTCATAAACATTGGTATTAAGTACCTTATTATTTTGAATGGTGTCTCATTTTGAATGTATACCCCCCTGTGTGTGAACTCTGTCTTACCCCCGGTACTTTTCCACTACTCACGCGGCGGCAGGGAAATCTGCACCTCGCCCCGTCCCTTCTAGGGTTGCTTCAAGCATCACTGTTGGTGGTAACTGGGCGTAAACACGCTCCTCCTTCTTTAGGGGCGGATCCTCCCGAGTGGTGTCGCATGATGTTGCAACGGTTTACCCTTATGCTTCTGTTTGGCTGCCTGTGTAGTAACCCTTTTCCTCTTTGGTCAAGTGTTGAGCGGTAATATACCCAGGTGTATTGCTAGTGCCCACAGGTTTAGCACTCAGACCAGCCTCAGGCACAGGCATGCCACAATATACAACGATACGATATTGGCACAATAGTTATCCGTCAAACCGATAGGGGTTGATGTCCATTGTTCGACCTTTAATCAATCACCTGTACTGTTTCACAAAATATTGGTAAGGCTCTATTGCTGAGGCTTATGAGGAGCATATACGGCTCTAATAGGAAGTTGTGTAAGGCTGGGTCATTTATTACCTTGCTTGGGCATCTATAATGGCACCATTTGTGTAATCATTGTGTTTGAAATGCTGCTATGGAGATGGAATGTTGTTAGACTGCCACAACCTGAAGCAGCTACAATTTCGTAGAATTGTATAAAGAGGGCAAAAGAACAGACGTTTAGTGTGATATGTTACTCTGTGTTGTGCTGCGTTGCATTTATAACTTTGATTATTTGTTGAATACTTGTCTCTTGCTCTGTGAGGCAAAGCTATGCCCACACACACATTTACATATGACCATGACTGCCATACCATTTTGGAATATCATTACCTATTTTTTCAGCCAACTCATATTGGCTGAAAAAATGCTGAAAAAAAGGTGCTATTTCCAACAGCACTGAAATAATCACTGACATATTCCATACAGCACCTTTATCAAACAATAAGCCTCACTCTCTTCATGGCAATTTTACCTAGGTTTATGATTTCTCAACCTGCTTCATGAAACAAAAGAAAATTCAATAGTGGCTTCTTGTCTGATTGTTCATGTATGATATGTGTGGCATTAGAATGAATTCAAGATTTTATTGTGTTTTTATTGGCTTTGATCGTCTAAGCAGCATTATAATTAAGCATTATATATTAGTTAAATGGGTATTAATCCTATGATACTTTGTCAGGAATTACCTCATGACCATCACATTTCTGGGATGAATTAGAAATGTTGACTCACTTCCCGTCGCGGGGGAATTTCACAAGTGTCTGTGATTGCGTTGATCGCTCCAGCCATTGTTTTGGATTTGTTTTTTAACCACTGTGTTTAAAGAGCGCACACCCATATGTGAACCCAAGGTTGGTGGGAGAACAGCTTTCTGCCATCCGCCACATGATCACCTAATGACACGCATAGTAGTGCGTGTGGCCAAAAGCTTCATTGACATCTGTGAAGAGCTAAGGAAAGAAGATGTGTGAGGAGAAACCCTGTCTTGTACTGTAGCTCACCATAGATATAGGTCATCTGACCCTATCCTTCTCTGTCTGGACAGCTTGGACAGATCTGTCTTTGCTCCTGGATTCAATTCCTCTTTAAAGTATCAGCTGATCCGAAATGAGGTGGCAAGCCTGTGATGGTGTGGGAATGAGCACATTAAGACTAATGGGTGGCACGTTACCCAGACCATTTGTGTCTCTGAAAGCCATTCCAGCTTCCCTTTTACTGTTGCATTTTCTCTTTCTACTGTTGCTCCACTTTGTGGTTGGTAAGAACAATTCTACCCCAAGTTCCGTCTGGAACTTTACTAATCTTGACTTGGTAAACACATGAGGGCATGTTCGCATTGGACAGGGGTATGATTGGTAGTTACGCCTTTTGGCCTGACTAACGTCCCTGCAGTATTTCAGGCCCTAGTCAGCAATGTGCTCTTGTCTCCTGTGACAGACGAGATCCTTCATAAACGAACTCCGGTAACCTCTGCTCCCATCCGGACACATCCTGACTCAAATCAGGTGGTCAAAGAGGTGGTACCTGCAACGTTGGATTGGCCATGGACAATTAGCTTCGTCCCTGTGCACTCTTCTATGGCCGGCTGTTCCTTTGAGGGGGGAATTATGAATTTGGCAAGAAGTAGCTTCTGTCTGTGAGGCAAACTTTAAGTCAATATCAATATTGCTTTTATTGTCACACACCATCACCTGCACGACACAGCACACACACACTGTGCAGGGAGCAGTGGGTAGCCGCAGTGCAGCGCCTGGGGAGCAGTGTTTGGGGGTTAGGTGCCTTGCTCAAGGGCACTTCAGCCATGGATATTGAGAGGGGGAATGCTCTGTTCAGTCACCCTCCCCACCCACATTTTTTCTCCCTCTGGTGCCGGGAATCGTACCTGCGACCCACCAAGCACAAGCCCGGCTCCCAGACCATTAGGCCACGCTCCCCCTTTAAGGAGTTGGCCTGGACGGAGGGTACGGATGAGCAAGAAACAGGAGAAAGCAGCTTACAGTTTCAAGCAGCCGTTGTCCTTTCATATTGGCCTGGTTCTCAGATGTTCTCAGATGAGCTCATTCCCTAACCATCTTTCAACCATTCTTGACAAAAAAATGGCATATGGCCTATCTGGCTAAACCTTGCTGTAGAGTATATTCCATGGTATAGGAATTTACTCATTTCTTTTCCATTATGCATGTGCTTGTCTACCTTAATCTGCTACCCCGTCTGTAGAACCTTCGACTAAATGCCAATATTCTGGGAGCTAAAGGGGAAAATAATTACATAGAAGGTAAATGCAGGCGTTCTTCATTGAAAGTTTGAGAAAATTGCTTTTCTCAAAATTACAATTTTGAAGGATCACTTTTTGTGTGTAATTGGAATGTTGAACATATTTTTCATGTTTCCAGAACTTCTACATCAATAATAATATTGATGTAGAAGTTCTGGAAACATGAAAAATATGTTTATATAATTCCATCCATTGCAGCTTTAGCCAAATGGATGCCCACGAAACAGGATGCCAGGTAACCCAATACACCAGCATGGGCCTGTATTCAGTACTAAGGCACGGAGTGAACCCACATTGCACCCAAGACTTGTTCCATTCTATTCAGAGAGTTTGTCAATCTTGACTGGACAACCTGGTTGGTAGGGTGATAGAAAAATTGGTAGCCTTACCACAATTTAGACTTTCATTGCGTTTTCAGACTAAGGCATATGAAACGTACAACCATCTTTTGGCACATTTTGTCTGCGTTAAAATGGAAAATTACCAGCATTAGCCAATACCGGTCACTTTTCGTCATGCTTTTTCCAGTCACATTATCAAACATTCATTTTGACAGTATTGTTCTTTCAACTTCCTCCATAGCATTGCATTAGGGATCACATACTACTACCACTAGTAATATACATTTCCAAGGTCAATGTAAGGAAAAAATTATGTAATTAAAATAATTACATTTCATTGAATTATTTAATGAAATTCCGCACGAACAGGCTCCTCTCAATCCTCACAAATAAAATGGAATATGTTTGTGTTCATGGCGAGGTCTGGGCATGGCTCTGACAACTGTTACCTGGTTACTTACTAAACATTGAACCGGTTCAATGGTGATTGTTGAATAAATGCCACATCAAAAGTATCGATGCACACACCGGTACATATGTATTATGTAGGAGTCATGCAAGTGCTAGATTTGCGGTGACCTAACTAATGTCTTTAAGGATGTGAGTCAACCAGCGAGACTCCCTCGGGCTTGAAAGTGAAAGATGCGTGAGACATAGAGAAAATGACAAGTAATAACTTGTTACACTATACTCGCGGAGTAAAAGAGGTGAATTGTAAAAGGTATACCAGCGGAGAACGGATCTGAGGATGCTCTGCTGGTGTGTCCTCATTCTACTTTCCTGCTGTGCCAGTTATATACTTTATAACTGGTTGTTGGTCTTTGTGGTGCTTTATTAAATTTGTGGTGGTTTATTAACTTGCATTGGTCTTGCACCTCAAGGCTTACGTCCTTGCGGTTTTCGGTGCAGAGCATCCAGGATGTTTCGCCATACCTAAAAGCAGAGAAACTGTCTAGTCATGCTATAGTGGTAGATTCTTAGACCTTAATCAATATATATAACGTGGTTTTAACATTAATATTTCTCACACATCAACACGCTGAGTAAATGAATGGGGTTAAAAATATGGAGCAAGTAAAACCAGAGGCAAAGATAGCTTGAATCTGTGTAGTGCACTCTTCCCTTACCCGTTCTGCTTTTAACCCAGCACCCAGCACCCAGTACCCACCCCCCACTCCACACACACACACACACACACATACAGATATACACACAGCCCTGGGTTTGTCTATACCGGAAGGGACCTCTTAAAGGGCCAGAGTTGTAGTAATACTGCCCAGCTGGGCACTGCTAAATTGGTGCAAAATATGGCTTTTGATTGGCCTTTATCACGCCTGTGTTCACAAACACCAGGACCGGGACTCGTAGCGAAGTAGAAGTCGGGTAATGACACGATGCCGCTCAACAGGCTGCTGTGAGGAAGCGTTTCCGTGAAAGCCACGCCTGATGTACCTAACGCCTGCCGTTAGCCCCAGATACTACGATTTCTGCACAACCGTTGTTATCCACACACTGGTGGGCAGATATCCAAAAAGATAAAAACATCTCACAGCCCTGTGTTTACACAGGCCCACCTGATGCTGTGACCCAATCATACTGATTAAACGGTTTTGTATAGCCATTTAAACTTGGGCAGAGAGCTTGGGTTGGTTTGATGCATTCACATTGTGCTGTGTTGACAGAGAATGTTGATGAGACTTTTCACCTCCACCTCCCACCCCCCCTCTTGGCTTCGGACATATGCTTCATGTCCACACATGGGCTCCTGCCGAACAGAGCAGGCTTTGTTGCAGCAGGGGATAAGGGTAGGGCGGGGGGGATCGCAGGCACATGGGCGTGCAAAAAGCCACTCTCTTTCACTCTCGCTCTGACTCGCGGTCTCTCTCACACACACAGACACACACACACACAGCTGTCTGTGTAGAATGAAAGAAATGGAATCGAGGGGCAGTTGAAATTACACTGCGAGTGCCTTGAAGGATTCTGCCCTAATCACAGTGTTATCAGCGTGACATTGTTGGGAGTGATATCGTCAGTGGGAACAGGAAAAGGGGCTGTGACGGGCATGTGCATGGGCACTTAATTAGCTGTCCAAAACAAACAGGCTATTGGCAGCATCCTGCCTGTCGTGTCATATGACACAAGCCCTACCCCTCCCACGCCTTATATCTAGCGGTGCGTAGATCACTCATTCTAGACTGTTCCACTGCTCCCTGCACTGCCTTCCTGCTGAGACTGATTTAAACAAGTCCTTCTTTTTCTATTTGAAAATACATATATAGGCTTTTATCCCGAGTGTTCTTCTTACTGGACACATTCAGGTGACGATAACCATTACATTTTTGTTTGTATTGCCCACGCCAGCTTCTGGTTGTAATCTCACGCAGTACGTCTATAACCCAACCTGAATAATCCGTGAGCTAGGTTGCCTCCTCCTCCTCATCAGCATCATTTGTTAAACCCTAGGTATGTATTTTTTGACACTACGTTTTTCTTTCCTGTTTTAATATTTTTTGTAATTTTTCATGTATGGGTTTTTTTTGTCAGGCGGTTTGCTTGTGTATACATAAAGGGCGCCTGCACCTGTAAGGCTATACTGGATTTCAGCCGAATTCCCTGGGTATTTGAATTCTCAGAAGCAATAGTGCATGCCTGTCCTCGAAATAGCCTTTAGAGGGGACCCGAGTTCCTCGTTCCGCCTGCTTGAACGTGGTTACCTATGTGAGGGAGTAGGGAAACTGCACTGAACCAGTGACATTGAAACTGTGCTTTGCTAAAATGAAATGTTCCGTTATACTTGTTCTGTGCCTCTGATGTGATGTCGTTGTTGTGGCTGGTGTAAGGGCATCCTTGTTAGGACAAATATAGATTCACCCTACATGTGTTGGATGAATCAACATATATTAGTCCCTTGTTTGGCATGTGGGTTCCCTCCAACATCAAAAATCCTACAGATTGAGCAATTCTCTTTGTAATTCAATTACCGTCACACCCTAACTCACCCTGACCCAACCTTTAAAAAAAATACAATCATTACGTTGATTGTGTGGGTGACTTGAAATGAGCTCGGGGATTAGCCAGGAATTAATGGTAACCTAGCTAAGCATGTTCCTGTGATTAATTTATCAGCGTCTTGGTCTTTTTCTTTGGCCATCGTGCCCGGCCGTTCTACCTGTGACCCAGGAAGCCATCATTTGGCTGAGTGCGTCACAGTTGCGCACGACGTAGAGTAAACAGCGGTGGCACAAGCATCAACGGAGGGGATGTGTTTAAAAGCCCACTGCCCACTAATCCTCGCATTTTTGTTTCTGCTCGCCACACGGAGGACTCTCCTCCAATGAGGGAGGGTTCAGTCGAATCATCTTGTGAACGCTCCTTGCTGGGGGGCGTGTGACGGGGGAGGGTCCGGCTAAAAGAAGCCCTGACATGGTTTATGTCCCTGCTGGGACCTCTAAGGACACACAGCAGGCACCGAAGGAAGGCGTGTAGTGGGCTGGGATTGAAGTGCGGGTTTTTTTCCACTCTCGCTAACCCTATCTCTCTGCTTTTGTCTGCGCTGTCATTCACTTCTCTTTGCGGGCTTTGTGAATGACAGCAGGGTTTCTTCTCTGGCACACGAAGTGAAGTCACTTTGCTCAGTGGGCCCTTGTACGAGCCGCTTGTGTGCATGTGTGAATTTATGAGTGTGTGTGCGTGAGTGTATACAGTATATGCGCTCTTGTGTTTGTCCTTGTTCTATAGTTGGTTGTGTGAGAGAGAGTGTGTGTGTGTGTGTATCTTCGTGCATCTCTTTGGGCAGTGTTCCAAATGATTGAATGATAACTTATACACAAACAACGCAGACAAACAATGCGTCTGTAAAACCTGCAGCTGCTTTGAAGGGGCGGGAGAAGGGGCGGAGATGGAACACGCAGAAGGCAAATAACAGAGCTAACGGAAAAGTACTGAGAGGCAGAGCCAGAGCGCGAGGGAGCCAGAGGGCAGAGCGTGTCGTTCCCGTGGTGGTTTGAGGTGGAGGGCTGCGAAGTGAAACGATTTCACCTGTATAGAGTTAATAGGAACTTGTATTGCAACAAACCAGTTGAACCGGACCTCCGCATTACCACCTCTAACCAATGATATCAAAACTGGCCTAAAATACACATGCACACACACGGTCTGTCTCTGTCTCTCGCTCTCTCTCTCTCTCTCTGAGAGAGAGATGTTTTCATGCACAACTGCGTTGTGTTTTCATGCACTGCGTTGTGGTGAGCGAGTGTCCGTCTACCTCCTACACAGACAGTTTTGGCGGGGTAGGGGCATTCAGAGCGCCGCCGCTTAAGCGTTCTGTCATATCTTCAGTGTAGCGTTATACGTGTTTGAGGCGTACTCTCAAACCATTGGATACACAGAGGCACGGTGGCAGTCCACCATGCGGTGTTATGTTCAGAGCATTTCGGCCACATTGGGGCTAAGCCAGAAGTCTGCAACTCGGGTCGGGCCGCCAACTCACCCTACATGCTATTTGGGGTGAGTTTGTAGACTTAATAGCGCACACCACTTATTTTTCTTGACAAATACCTCTCTGTCGCCTGTAACCAGCCGGCCAGCGAGCAGAGTCTGGGTATGTTACCCAATTGTGGCGTGTGGTTGCTGGTGGGATGCGGAGGGGTGGGGTCCAGGGCCCTGCTGGAATGGGTGGTTGGTGTGTGATGGGCCTCAGAGCCAAGCTCAGGGGGAGGGTAGAACCTTGGGAGCCTGCAGCCGCTCTGCCCCTGCACTGCCTCAGATACAGTATTTGCATGGCAAACAGCCCGCAGCCCGTCATTAAGTTGATCTATAACCTAGATCTGATGTGGAGGGACTCAAGGCATCTCTCTCTCTCTCTCTCTCTCTCTCTCTCTCTCTTTCTCTCTCTCTCTCTCTCTCTCTCACTCTTTCATCTTTCTCTCTTGCGCTCTCTCTCTCTTGCGCTCTCTTTCTCTCTCTCTTCCTCATCTCTCTCTCGCATGTGTATCTTCATAAAAGTCATTACACAACATCTTACATCAAACCACATTGTTTTCAGTGATAAGCAGTAGTTGTGCAATTCTCTCTCTGCAAAACTCGGTGACATACATGTCGAGACAGATACAAGGCACACCGAACCAAATGTCATTATCCAATGTCCCTGAGACGATGTATGTTATTGCACATTTAATAATGATAATAGACTTTGTACTCGAGGGATATTGGGAACACAGTGTCCCTCCACATAACTGCCCACTAGAATGTTTTGTTTTGCACTCGGGCGATGGGTACTCTTGAAACAATACCGTTCTGCCACTGAGAATTCCTGTGCAGCGCACAGAGCCTCGTAAACATTTTACACTCTGGAACCGCTCCAGATCGCCTTGCTTTTCTTTAGCCTCTTTGTGGAGGGATTGGGTTGGAAACATCAGCTATGGACGTTGTTTTGGTTGTATTATTACACTAATAAAACCGCTGAAAAGCAAGATAAATCTACAGAATGCAGTGTTCAGACTGCGCACATGTACGCATACGCTAGCTTTCCTCTTGCCGGAGGTCAATCACCAGACCCTGAAACTCAAACTTTCCTTGTGAAAGTTTGAGTTTCTTGGATTGTCCTTTTACCCTGTGAAAGGTCATTGAGGTAGGAGGAAGGCCACGGCTTTCCTCCATGTGGCCTGAAGAAATGGGTGCCATTAAAGTGAGGGTACCGTTACAATCTGTGGGTCTGGTCAATAGTTCAATCTCTTTGAAGTGTACCCCATGTCAATGAAAACGTAGGGACTGCGGTGAGGGTAACTAGATCCCAGGCATTCATTTTCATTGAGTGCTCTCTCTGTATGATCTGTGCAAAAAAGGGTATCCTTTTTCTCTCCCATGATTTAAAGTTTGAGCCATGGCTCTCTGTATCCAATTACTTGTGGTTCCCACTTGGTCTCGAGGAATGTTTTTGTGGCAATAAAACCAAATGCTTTTTCTTGTCTGCGGGATAATAACTGTTTACCTGTGGCGACTTCAGTATCAATAAACAAAAGTCTCATTTGAAATAAACTGCCGTTGTGCAATACTTTGTGCAAGCCACCCAATCGACTAGTTAACAGTTGACATTCACTTCTGTAAATCCCCATGGTCTACATGTAGAGCTACCACATCTCAATGTCTCATCTTTATGACCACCTCCATTTTGGAAGCAAAAGAGCATTGGAATGTAAGTTATTGTTTTGGTAGTAGTGTTTTTTGGTCTCTGTTATTCATCTTGAATTCATTTCCAAACTGCACCAGATTTCTGATGAACTAAGTGTCCATTAGCCTACGCTATGGTATTGACACTGATTTAAGATTTCACAATACAACTAATCTCTTCAGTCCTCTCAAAATGGCCAAGAGTCAAGAGTCTCTGTTTTGACGAACGAGTACACACACTGAACAACATGGTCAGCTGCTACATCCACAGAGAAACACACACACCCACAAACACACACACCCACCCACACCCACCCACACGCACACACCCTAACATGGCTCTCTTGAGTTGTGCTCGCTCCCCGAGGTGGGGGTCTAGCCCCTTCCAGCCTTCCAGCCGGCGGTGCGGTGGAACAACTTTTGTCCCCATTTCCTTAATTGGACTCAAATGAGTGGTTCAGCCCGAGGCCTTCGTGTGTTGTGTAAAAAGCAGGTGGCTTGGTATTTCGTTATTATTTGTTATGTATAGAAATATATTTTAGGGTCCAGATCTATGCGGTTTCGTGGTCGGATTCGGCGTCTGTTTACATTTCACATTTTACTTCACTTATTATTATTGTTGTATATATATACACATTTCTTTTAATTAATGTATTATTATTTTTATTTTATTTTATATTTCTTATATTCTTATTATTTATTTTATTCTTATTATTTTTGTATTTTTTTGTATGTATTTATTTATTTATTTATTTTATTATTATTGAAGTCTCAGCTTTTATACTTGTATTCTCTTATATTTATATATATTTCTTATATTGCACTGTTGGAGGAGCCCAGGACTAAAACATTTCATTGCCAGCGACTGCTCTGTAATTGTTGTGCA
>JAOTIX010096007.1:0-11869 GCA_027123715.1 Gaidropsarus macrophthalmus
TCGGAGCACAGGAGCAGGCATTTCGAGGGCACACAGAAGGGGAAGGATCAGACAACCGCGGTAACTACATTGAACTTGTCAATCTACTCCGGAAGTATGATGAGAGGCTTGCCCATCATTTGGAGACATGTACTGTGTTCTCGGGCATGTCAAGCTACATTCAGAATGATTTGAATGAAGCTGTGGCTAGTGTGGTGTTAAATGAGATCAAATCCGAAATCAAAGATGCAAGCTTTGTAGCTACTGATGAGACAACTGATGTGTCCAACTTCGCCCAGCTACTGTCTGGAGATATGTCACTAAAGAGGGAGAAGTGGAAGAGAGATTTGTGGGCTTTTCTGTTGTCAGCGCTGACAGAACAGCCACGGCCCTAGCAGAGCGTGTTTTTGCCACTGTTGATGAAATGCAATGCGGTGTCAAACTTGTCGGTCAAAACATATGACGGAGCCGCAGTGATGTCTGGCCACCTAAATGGCCTACAGGCCAAGGTTAGGGACCGTTACCCGTCCTGCTGTTTCGTGCATTGCATTGCCCACACTCTTAACTTGGTGCTGTCACAAGCGTGCAATACTATCAAAGACTGCAAGGTTTTCTTTTCAACTTTGAATGGCCTGGCGTCATTTTTTGTTACCTCTACAAAGCGCACCATGGCTCTTGATGACGTTGTGCAGAGGCGATTCCCCCGAGCTGCCCCAACTAGGTGGAACTACACGTCTAGGTTAGTAAACACAGCAAAAGAAAACCACGAAGCACTAATTGAACTGTTCAACGAAATCAGGAACAATCCGTTGGACTGGGACGAGAGGTCCATTCTTTCAGCAGGGGGCTTTCTGCAATATTTAAACGACCCCAAAGTCGTATTTCAACATCCTGTAAACCAAAGGCTTTGACATTGGCAATTGTGTGAGTCAAATGAAGAGAACAGCAGAACAGTTGCAAAGACAGAGAGGGGATTTTGAACATGTTTTAGCTCTGGTACCAGAACCTGAGAACCCAGCAAAGGGGGGGCAGGCGACAGAAAAACGGAATATAAAGAACTTTATTTCAAAGTGCTGGACACAATTGATTCCCAAATGCAACAGCGTCCTTCATCTTTGGAGAAGATGACATTTCTGGCTTTATCTGACCGAAATGGTAACAAAAATCCACTGCGCGGACTAGACAGCTCGTCTAATTGTATGCCTCCGTTTGTCTGTTCACTGCATGATCACGTAAAGCCATGCATGCATGGCTTAAAGGTCTCCGTAGCTACGACGGATTTCCGTCGTTCAAACTTCACAGAGGCGATTTATGAGATCAATGAAGATCGGAGGAGAATAAGCGTTGGCTGATTTTTATTGACAAATTGTCACACTCTACAGCCAATGGTATCGTTAACAGACCAATGACAGTGTAGTGACCCACACAGGGTGTGATCTAAACACGGAGCGGCGCTTACGTGTAACTGCTTATCTAGTAAGGACTGCGCTGCTACGTTATCAATTAGTTTTTGAGTTTAGTCAACACGTGAGTACTCGTCTGACACGGAGTCTCCTGTTGATGCTGAAATCTTGTATTATAACATATAGCAAATGTAAACCCTCAGAGCTTTGATTATTAACAGCATGTTATTTATTATTTTTAAGTTACATTATTTTGTTGTGATATCTTATACTCACAAGTAAATGTTCTCCTTTCATCTTACAGAGAAATATATCCTGGATGAGGAACTCTGACTGCCATCAACAGGTATGTTTGGCAAAGGATGATATTTCATGACAACATATGCAATGTGCAACTATATTGTGAATTATTGCGCTAACAATAAAACAAGCAATTAAAAAATTGAATTCAATTGGAGTTAATTTTGGCTATAAGTTAATGTTCGCTGTTGGTTTTACACCAATCTTGGAATTCATGTCCATCCAGAATCCCCCCAAAAATCTAATGTAATGTTTTCTGCATTGGCACTGATTACTCAGAGGATACCAGTAGAAAGCTTTTGCTTTCTATACAATGGTGTGACAGCCTAGTTATTATACACAGGCACATCCATAACATGATACTCATAAAGCTAATATCCTACATCTTAAAGGAACACGCCACAATTTTTCCATACTGAACTATGTTCTTCCCTGATCTTAGACGAGTTGATAAATAACTCTCTCGCCTTTGTGCATGCACTTAATCGCTCTGGCGTGCAGCGCTACTTTGCTAGCATTTAGCTTGGCCCATTACATTCTTACGGATCCAAACGGGTGAAGTTGGAAGCGACCAAGCACTTCCACGTTTTCCCTATTTAAATACAGTTGCGTGAGTAATTACACGACCCAAGTATGGTTACAAAAAAAATCAAACTAAGTTTCAATTTTCAACTCGTCTAAGATCAGGGAAGAACATAGTTCAGTATGGAAAAACTATGGCGTTTTCCTTTAGCAGCAAAGGTTTAGTGTAAACATTTTTAGCGTCCTGATAAAAACTCCTTATCAACGTTACCTATATAACATTAAAGAGCAACCATAATTTATAACAATAAATAAAGTAATTAATCTCAAATGTTATGATGTATAAGAATTATTAGATATATTGGCAAATCATTTTTCACAAGGTCAGTAAGATGAGTTTTTCTTATGTCACAGTTTTTGGATCTATGGGATGGAAGTGTAAGCTCTGCAAAGGACCACAAAGGAGAATCTACTAAAGCATTACAGACTACATCACGCAACATTTGGTCGTGGACAATCCCAGCCATGCCTGTACAAAGGATGCCCTTCGTACCATGCCTGTACGATGCCATGCCTGTACAAAGGATACTCTGAGTGCCCTTCGCACACATTTGTCACGATAACATGCAGCTAAAGACTGTCCACAGACCGCTGTTTTTAACTGTTTAGTTTGCAAAGCTTGTTCTTCTACAGAAAAGGACTACTATCAGCATCTTGGAAAACATCTGAAGAGCCATGAAACTGTCTTGTGTTTTTAAAGGATGCAACTTTAGGACAAACATCTACAACACATTTTTGAAACACAAAAGCAGGCAACACAGCCCCTGTTCTTCGAGTGATTACAAGGAAGAAGTGCACAGAAGTCACCAAAGTGTGACTTCTGTGCGTGTGTGGATTTGTCTGATCTCCCAGAGGCTAGTGATAGTGAGGGCACCAGCTTAGCTTGTGGTCAGGAATGTTCATCGTTTTTAGTTCTCAGAAGAATTGGCCTACTTCTGCTTAAGTTAGCTATAATGCCTCAGTGAAATGCATTGATGCTGTAGTTGAAGACCTTCATTTCATTTCATCTTCAGCTACTTTGTATGATGTGATCTTGATTCAACATTAAAGTCAAATAAATGCACAGTTGACCAGGACATTATAGCTGATTTGGCAGAACAGTTGTGCAACTCTCATCCGATTAGTACAGCACTTGGTGCTGGCCCACTTGGTACCACTTTTAAGAGAAGAAGGTATTTCAAGGAGCATTTCAGAAGTGTTGATTGAATATATTGTTGATCCCCTGAAAAAGACATTTCAATATGTGCCTATTCTTGAGACCTTGCAGGAAGTCTTGAACAAAGACATTGCAGAGGGGCTATTGTCCAGACATTTAAACAGAACTGGATACATCCAGTCCAACTTTGATGGTAAAATTTACAAGGAAAATTACTTTTTTGCATCAGAGGAAAGCAGACTCTCTGTAATCCTTTATGTTGATGACTTTGAAGTATGTAACAAACTAGGAACCTCGAGGAAAAAAACACAAAGTAACCACAGTTTATTTGGATTTTGGCAAATGTGCCTTCCAAGTTGCGGTCTGCATTAAACTCAATTCACCTAGCTTTGCAAAGCTGTTTAGATACAAAACAGTTTTAGAATCACTCTTGGCAGATCTTATCACTCTAGAACAGGAGGGCGTTTACATTTCCTGGGTGGGAAAAAAGATTAAAGGGACTGTACTTGTGTTAATATAATATTAATAACAATAAACTTTATTTGTATATCACATTTCATACAAGGATTGTAGCTCAAAGTGCTTTACATCAGTAGCATAAAAGACCGTACAAGGCAGGTAGCAAGTGCAGTTATCATAAAAGACCGTAGAAAAATATAAAAACAGTAATCAACCTCATATCAGATCTGATAGGTTACTTGAGTTCCCATGATCTTGTTACAAAACAACTTAACACACAGGAGGAATACAATTGTGGAAGATAAAAGGTTAAAATTAGGAACATTAACATAAAAGATGGAAAATAAAAGATTTACAATTAAGGATATAGTTTAGTGCAGAGTAGGATTTAAAGTGCAATTCAGAGTACAATGGGGCTGGTATTTGGGAATAATGATGAGGTGAAATGCTTTGGTGAACTGCAAAACAGAGCGCAACGGTGGAGTGGTCAATAAAATGCTTTGGTGAAGAGATATGTTTTGAGTTTTTGTATATTGTTTTGTTGTGGCGGATAATCTTGGTGCACATTCAGTAAGTGGACTAGTTGAAAGTTTCACAGGGCCATACATCTGTAGATTTTGTCTTGGACGTTCTTCTGAGTACCAAATCCGGGAAGTGCGTACTGGAGCATTTCCACCACGGACAAAGACAGACCATAGTTTGCATTTACAAGCTTTGAGTGACAATCCTGATCTAACGCATTGCTTTGGTGTAAAACAGCCATGTCCATCGACCAAGAAATTAAGTCATTTTTATTTTGTCTATGGGTACCCACCAGATGTACTACATGACCTTTTTGAAGGTGTAGTCCCAAGAGAACTGGCATTGTTAATTCAGGTTTTAACCAAAAGGAAGTACTTCAATTGGACATCGCAAGAGCCACGGAAGAATTCAAGAGGAGCTGACTACCTCAAAGATCAAGGCAGATGTACTTCAGAAGCTAGCTGAAGCTATATATGGATATACTACCTATCCATCCAGTGCTCAAATAAGTGATGTTGCTGAGGCTCTCGTCACAAAATGTCCATGTCTCACGGAACCTGGCTCGTACTCTGGATTCTACGGCTGGCAACAGGGCATAAAATACAAGATGGACAATTATTGAATGAAACTTCGTGGCTATGGAGTTACTGAGGTTTTATGTAATGCACTGAAACGCAAGAGGTCAGCTAAGACTGAAAAAGCCTCGAAAGGCTGAGATCAACTACCTCCCTCCTTACCCAGCAGGTGAGGAAGAAAACAGTCAAGAAGAAATCAGGATTTAGTTGCTCAGTGAGGTCATGAAGAGGGACAATAACAAAATAATAAAAGAAAAAATGGTTAAGACATTTGCCCACAGAATAAATGAAATCATCAACCATTCACCGTGCATTGAAGACATCAAAGCCAGATGGCCAGCTCTTTTTGAGCCATCTCTGTGAGCTGTTAGGAAATTATTTTTTTCTGTTGTAAATAAACTAGTGTGGATGAGAAGGTTTTCTATGAACACTAAATGTTAACAATCTTCATATTCTCCTTTAATATGTGGAACTTTACATGAAATAATATTATGTACTTGAATTAAGAATATTAACCAGCTGTATAGTCAGATGATTTAACCTAAAAGGTAAAGAATCCAGTTTGTTTTAATAGAAATCATACAAATAATGATAAGACTGGGGATGTAACAAAATCTACACATGAAATACTTGAGGCTTAAAAAACGATGTCTTGTTTGTGTCTCAGCTTCAGGATGAGTTTCTTAGGATCACGATGGTCAGCCTTGAATCACAGTTCATGTTCAAGCTTGATGAATACACTCCCAGACTGCTGAAAAAAATTCCACTCCAACGGTGGAAGTATGGGGTTGAAGTTACAGTCCATCCTACTATATGTTAGGCCAAATTGAAGTTTAGACATGTTGTGGTCAAATTACTGCAATATTAGCAATTTTAGGAGTTGGAAAATATATGTGCTCTAATGCCTCTTGCAATGTGATTATTGAGCATGCACAGAGTATCCAAAAGTATCCAATGAGTATCCAATGTCATGTGACCAGAAATAAGGTTTGCTGCCATTTATCTGTTGCTTCCTTCAAAAAAAACTCAACAGTTTTTCTTGAACCCAGAATAATAATGATAACAAAAAAGGTCTATCACATAAGTTCAGCTTGTCACCAGATCCGAGAAATGCAGTTTAAACTGTTTCAAGGATCTAGGTTTATTTTAAATCACAAATTACATTGTTTTTCATTTCAGGTTCTCAGCAGTCCCACCATCGATGTGAGCAGAGAGGCCGTCATTCATTGTTTGATGGCTTATCTTGGGGAGTCTACTGATCAGCTCTTGAAAGAGTACAATGTAAGTTCAAGTCCATCTTAAAATATGCAAGTTTTGTAAATGTAACGCATTAAGTTCTGATTTATTCAGAGACGTTGATGCAACTTTTTTCAAAATGTATAATTCAACTTTATCTTTTAGGCGACAGATCATATCTTGTACCCTCATCTTTGCTCTGTGTCTGCTGGTGTAAAAAGCGCTCTCAAATATACAACATGCAGTAAAAAGTAACAGCTGTCAGTCTTACAGCAGCCATTGTTAAAAACTTGCTTTTCTTCTTGGAGCCAAAAACGCTTCATGCAGATGCTCCCGAGTGCACAGCCAGCGCTTGTGCCACTGCCCAGAAAAAAAAACGCAAGGTGGACACAGGGCCTTAGTCACTCTTTTAACGAGGGTCAAATATGTGCCATAGCTTTGATAGACAAAGCTTTATTGTCCAAAGAGGTGAAGAGAATTTGGTGACACTAGAAGAACACATAACCTCAGACATTAGGAACAACATTCAAAAACTTTAAATACATAAATATGTCTCCTTGTTAGAGTTAATTAGCTCGATCCCCTGAGTTAATAATAATGACACTCGTCTGTGGCTATAGCCTGATATTTACAAAATATTTTTGCAATCCCATGATGCTGATGCAGACAGGCACAGGACCTGGCTCTACAAAGTGTGAAGATCTACAGAATCAAGAAAAGTGCGTCAGAGGACCCTGAAGACATTGGATTTGTGGTTGATGGTGTCAAAGCTCTTATCGCTTTGAATAACTTTCCCAGGGCCTGCTCCATGCTTGTTGGGCTGACATATGCGGTGGATCTTGCGTATCCAAAAGTCCGATACACGATACAAGTTTTCCAAAAACTCCTTCTTGAATTGGATAGTTTAAAGCTGTCCCCAAAAGTTACCAGCCTCAAGAACAAACTGTTAGCTTGAAGAGCTGAAGAAGATTGATGATGGATGATGTGGATGTTAAAGTCACTGTCAGGTGTTACTCAAACGTTGAAGTTAGTTGGATGCAGTAATTTCACCACTTATTCAATATTGGCTCAGGACTTTTTCTTCCAAATATTTTAAATGGGTATTCCAGAAATTTCATATAGCCATGTATATATTACAATTTATTGTGAAGGCTTGTTAAATGCTTGTAAGCTTCAGATTCTTTGAGTAATTACAGGTCTTTGTTGGTACACTGATGAGCCTAGTTGAACAAGACCGTGTTAAGCATTGTTTACCAACATTTTACCAACATATTACATTTACATTTTACCATAAGGCCAGTGGATGTTCTATGCCTGTACACTTCTATGCCTGTACACCAACATATGGTTTACACTAAGGTATAGTGTAGCATTTACTTAATTTTCTTTTGCTATATAACTCGTATTTTAGCATGATATTACTAAATTCAACCCATTTTAACACATTTTTCAAATAGTATGTTCTAATTTTGTTAAATATTTCAGTAGTTTCTATTTAAAGTTGAAGAACATTAAATCTACTTAATAGTCTTAATAGTCAATTTGTTGTCTTAATTTTTTTAAGTAACCAATAGTCAAACTTTTTATATATATATCAATTATTATCAGAAAAATAGAGTGAGTGAGGGGGCGGCATAGCGGAGACAGTGTTTGCTCTCCATGGTGCTGAAATCTATAAAACACTGACACTCAATCCTCCATACATTACGGGTGTTGGGGGGGCAGCAGATAGATAGAGAGAGAGAGAGAGAGAGAGAGAGTGGGAAGGGCAGGGGATAGATAGAAAGAGCGAGAGTGTGGTAAGGGCAGTGGAAAGAGAGCGAGAGACAGAAAGTGTTCGAGGGAAGGAGAAAAAGGAGAGAAAGAAATGAAGAAAGACGGATAAATGTGAAAGTGAGAATGAGAGAATATGTGCAAGGGTGGGAGAAAGCACACGTTTGTGTATGTGTGTGAGAGTTAGTGAGTGAGAACACAAGAGGGACAAAGAGTGGTTTTTCGTGTGCGACAGAGTGAGTGAGTGTTTGATAATTCACTCCTAAGTGATTAGCGGGAATAAATGCCTCAAAGCTAGAAGCGCTAAAGAACAATAACCTAATTAGGAGGAGTGATAGCAGGTAGAACCAGTTTCATTCATTACTATTTGTTTTTGAGTGTTCAAAATGGTTCCTGCTTCGTAACACAACATGAGAAGAGTGCACATTATTATGACGTGTATTATCAGGATATTACATTGTACCATGTCCGATGGAAAGTATTTTGTATTTGAGGGATTCATGTTAATATATTTGCCATCTTCTTCAGCAATGTAGTCATTACGTAATGCAAATAACAAGAACAATATCCCCTAGCGTCTGGTTAGATGGCTCACGTGACATATAATAACCCCATTAGCAGCAACACAAACGTGACACTGTGCCACACCCACTTGTCACTACGCTACAGCTAATTGGATGTATGGTTGCGTTCATACCATGACAGACCTTTCTTCGGAGAAAGCATCCAAAGTTGAGATTGTATTACCAAAGAAAATAAAAGAAATAGCCAAACAACCCATCATCTCAGATCATAATACACACCCTTCACCTTAGTCGCCATGCATGTGAAGTGGAAGAAAAAAAGTAATAAAGTTGACATCATGTAAAGCAGCTCATTTCCAGGGATCCTGTCCAATGCTAGAGGGTGTTCTTCCCCCTCCCCCACTTCCTTGTAGTCATCACACTGACCCTGAAGGCCTCATGACAGACCAAATCACAGCAATAAGCACAGCGCTGATTCCACACCAGGGTTCTGGCTTCAGTTCCACTCCGCTGCTTTGGGAGACAAGTCAGGAGTAGCTGTGAAGCAAAAATGAAAAAATGAAATGTTGCTGTCTCCTCTCACAAAGATTAATTAACATGCCATCATATCTGTTGCTCCTGCAGATGAAAAACAATCATGAATTCTTTACTTTGCTTTTCCCCATTAGAAAGACATTAAGTATGTATTGCACAAGGCTACTTCTGTTTGACTACTGTTTGATAATTAACCAGTCAGATTTGAAGTAAACTGAAGATTATCCAAGTGGATTTAAATACTATTAAATAGTTATATTTAATAGTACCCGGGTGTATTGGATTAACTAATTGTCAGATAATACGGTTCTGGGCCGGAGGGGGAGATCTCCAGAGTATACAACCCCCCCCCCATACACACACACACACACACACAGCCTAGCATGCATAGCATGTTTACACAATGAGGTTATTCCTCTGTCTGATCAAGGGTCCCAGAGTAATCATCGATAAGCACCATTCAAGGCATTGCTCGACATGTTCCCCCTCCCCCAGAGAAAAGCCCCCTGAAATGTAAACCGGTTCTCGCCTGTGTACTTTTTTATATTATACAGAGTACGGTCTAAACCTGCTTTATATGAAAAGTGTCTTGAGGTAACTTTTGTTATGATTTGGCGCTATATATATCTTTTTCTTCTTCTTCTTTTCTGTTTGAAGGTTAATAAACATGTTACAGAAGTTTTCCAATGACCTTGCAGCCCTGCTGAGGGAGATGGAAATCCTGAGCGAGAGTTCAACGTTCACAAAGGTTTGCATTTCATCTTCCTTGCGCAAGAAATGCAAGACAGAAAAGGGTGCACATGCTGAAGTGCACCTCTTAGGTCTACACTGCGAACGCTCTGCAAACCAATCACAACAAAGATGGTTGGTGGAGGGGAAGGACAGTAAACAGACTGAAGAAAAAAAGATTATCTGCTAAATATTTACCAGCAAAGAGCGAGAACAGAAAAGCGCCGCAGGTGTGCAGACGATCTCAATCATATTTCTTGTGATTCTCTCTTTCCGAAGATGGGAGATATCTTCAAACGTTGGGGGAAGGAAAGGACCACAAAACAAGTCTATCAGCAGTGCTTTGTGAAGGCTTCAAAGAGATCACCTTGAACTTGATCAAAAATAGAAACTTTGTGATCTAGAAGTTTGACATGCCTCTCATTACCAAACCAAGTTCATCTTTTTTAACAGCATATTTCCTTTAAGATTAACCGTATTGAATCTCTTCTGCCCCCTGTTGTATTTTCACACAGAAACATTATAATATTGATGTGAGCTGGTATTTGCCATGGTTATTAAAACATGTGAAACATGTGCTCGTGGTATTTTTCGGCAATATAAGGCTGTTATGCGGCTAGCATTGGGTGTCTCTTGTGGTCTGCCTCCGGCTCTTTGAGAGAGAATAATATTTTATGTTCCTCCCCGTCTACCTTGGCTGCATCTAGCGAACCTTTCGCCAGAGATGATAACAGCAGTACATACACTCATGTTGTGTGCATCATGAGTGTATGTACTGTATGTAAGTGTGTGTGTGAGTGTGTGAAGGAGGGTTTGAACATAGTTCATTTTCAAAGATAGGACTAGAATCTCTAAAGACACCATGTAATAAAATGTGACATTTTACACTTGTTGGCTCATTGGCAATCTCCATATATACATGTATACACACACATCGATGCATTCCAGTCAATATATGTTGACGCTATGTTTTATTTTATTGGCAGCAATCCATTTAATAATAATTCAGTAAGTCATGGAATAATAATGATAATCAGATGATCCCATGTTTCTGCTCTATTCATAACGCCCTTACAGCTGGCACAACACACAGCTGGCTAATGCTTAGTTTAGTCCCATTTGCTCAATTTAATCCAATTCTGCAGGATCAAAGCACATTCCTAATGCTTTTAAACTGGTCCTTATGAGTTTCGCTTGCAAATACTGGTTGCTCATTTAGCCAAGTATGCAATTCAAAGTAGTCCTTACAAAATATAGACCAAGTCTCCAGCTAATATATGTCAGAGCAAAACAGAACCTTTAAATAAAACACATTTTGTGTGGTTTAATTTTGTCCTTTGTATTCGTGTAGCTCACGGTTACAGTCTGAAGGACTTTCAGGGATTCACAGAAGATGCCAAACACATTACCTCAAGCCCACTAGAGGACAACTCCACAGGAAAGGAAGGAGGAGAGGAAAGAAAATACTCAAAGGGAGATAATCTACAGAAGAGCACAATGAAATAGGTGCAAAAAGTGCCCAATTTGCAGACAGATGTAGCTCACAAAAAACATAATAGAAACACAGCTTGAATAATATTTAATAATATTTAGTTACAAACAATAATGAAATAATGAAAGGCGATTGCCTTTGTTGTTTGAATTCCACATTTGGTTTTAAATCTTGCAGTGGCATCATGTAATCAATGGACTGGATATGTGACTTATACATAAAGCCTTGTGAATGAACAACTTACTCACAAACCCTAAAACAACCACCACAAAATACATACAATAACAAGCATGTAAGCTTTGTTCAAAAGGTGCAGCAGCACATGTTTGTTATGCGCGGTACATTGTCTCTTTCTCTTTCTTGTGTTGCTAAGCAGCAAAATAAATAACCACCACCACACTTCACACACACCCCATCCCACCATGATGATAACAGAGCATTTTCCATTGGGCTGCATTTTGCATCTATTAAAGGCATGTTTCTCAAGTGAGTATACTTACATGTATGAGATATAATATATATATATATATATATATATATACATCAGTGGCGGCTGGTGTTTTTTAAAGTGAGGGAGGAAGGACTGCGCGCTTGGTCGCCAATGG
>JAOTIX010096079.1:0-11854 GCA_027123715.1 Gaidropsarus macrophthalmus
TTCTTTTGCATTTAAAGTGACGGAGCCCAAAACGGCTCAATCTGAGAGGGACTGCAACTGGCAAAAATAGAGCTGATGAAATCTCTTTCTGTGAGAGTGATTTTGTACAAATAACTTCATAAACATGTTTTGTATAGCCCATACACCAATCTAACTTGTTTAAATCACAGAGGAGTCCATGGAATTCTTATTGATTCTTCTTATCACATGAATGCCTAACAACTTCACCATTGTAGTGAGTGTTGCAGTTCGTTATTTATATCCACATATATGATTGAGAAAGTTGCACATGTCAATGGCCACTTTGTTGCATCTCCTCGTAAACCTGCCTAGGATTAGGAGTGCATGCTGACATATATGAAATGTGAGTAATTTCACAAGTAACTGGCCCTTCTAGTGGGATTTAGGCCACATTCACGTGATTGAGAAAATACAAATTGTCAAAACACTGGACTGTGCAGGGGTTTAAAACCTAGAGGGGTCGGAGTTTGACCCATATGGAATCAAAGTCAGCCACTGTGCGAAATTGTTGCCAAACCAGTAGTCAGTTATATTGATGAAGGCGAGCTGCATTAAATGTAGACTTGTCTAAATCATTACTAATCAGCTTTTGTTATCAAAAGAAAAAAAACCTCACACTTTTTATAAGCGTTTATTCAACACTGGCCAGCGGTTGAGTATTTGCAGGGATATACACAAAGAGATAGAGGTATAATGAACTGATGTGCTGAACTGGGCACTTGATCTTTGGGTCCACCTTGGCTTTTGTGTTCTTTTAGGGGCCCGACGTTTTTAGGTCTCGGGGGTTTGGGGGTAGAATAACATTTTCAAGTGCAGCAAGCAATGCTTTTGAGATATAATCGTGATCGATCATATCTCAAAAGGAGCAAGTAAAAACAGTCCTTTAATGCAATACACATCCTATATATCCTTTGTCTTAATTGAGTTTGCCCAGCTTGGGTCATGACAGACCCCAGCAACATTCCATCTCCACCAGGGGGCCCTATGGTACAATTTCACTAGCATGTCCCTACACTCAGACCATCTTTACCAGGATGGCGCTTGCTACGGCCCTTCTACACCAGACAAGGCCTAACTATAGTTACTATGATGCTGATGGATCTGCCAATGGTTGTAAACCCATTTGTATGAGGCCTATATGCCCAAAATCCGTATTAGTGTGAGAAATATGAACCACATTGTATATATTAAGGACTAATAATCTACCACTATAGCAAACTCGACAGTTTCTCTGCTTTTATGTATAGCGAAACATCCTGGTCGCTCTGCACCTAAAACCACAAGAACACAGACACTTTTTACATAGCGATAAGTCCAGACCATGAAAACACATTAAACAGGCCAATCATGGCCCAGAGGTTAAAGCTCAGGAAGAAAAGCCCTACGCTGCACAACTCAGGAAGGGGCGCACCAGATAAGATAGAACAGAGAGAGGCCATCATCTGCAAACATCCAACTCACTCACAGACATCATCAGTACCATACAGAGCCATCAATACCATACAAACACATAACACGCTGACACATCACTAACATCAGCGTGTGTCCGGGGCCGGGTCGCTGAGGCAGCTCAGGAAGGACAGGCCTTGCGCCATACGGCCAAAAAGGGGTGGGGGGGAGTCATTCTTCAAAGAACACGGCATTAGCAATGTTAATGTTTTACACATATATTCACACATATACACATACACATATACACACAAACATCCAAAAATCCAGCTGTATGACTATTTCAGAGGAGTTAACCATTATCTCACTGAAGATAATATTGCAATAGACCATAGTATTTTAGTAATCATCATATTTTATATCATAATCTTTTCACCTTCATTGACTCCTTTAATTTACTGGATTTACAGTTGTCTGGAAAACACAGGGATTCTAAACCTTGGATGGTCAGATTCGGACTGATAAAAGAAGAATAAAAGTAGCTTACTATGCCCAACCGATGCCAATCATGTTGTCACCTATCACCCTTGTAGTCAAAGAGTGTATTACTAATAAAATGAAACATTTTGATACAAAAAAAATGCATGCAACACTGGTACATGCAATACATTTTGAGATGTTCAAACCATGGTTACACAAAGAGGGAGAGAGAAAGTCTGTCGGAAAAGATATACAGAGAACATAATCTTTAGAACACATTCAATCAAGGCAACTTGTTGAACTTGCCTGCCTGTATTTGATCAGCATGATTCATACAAAGAGAGTAATACAACAGGCCACAATAAAGACGATGGGTGTAAAGACATGTCTTTCTTCGCAGGGCAACGCTTGATGTATCCTACAGAAGAAGCAGAAGGAATCTGGGTTAAATTAGGATTTTCATCCCACTCATTTACAAATGTCAGTTTGTAAATAGGGTTAGGGTTAGGGTTAACCTCATTCACACTGCAAAGGCAGCCTGGAAACTACCTCAGTTTTGGGGGACCAATCACAGAACGCTCTACATATGTCATCTGGTATAAGTGATACGATTGGCTATGAATCGCGCTCAAAGCAGCGTGGGAATAACAGGGCGCATTTGATAGACATTCGTAGCGGCCAATAAACGGCTCTAGGCATTCGTAAACAACGCCTCAAATACGAGAAAATGAACGCATGGTTCCCAGACCACCATCTCAATAGGTGCATTCGCGATCATGCAAACGCATGGGCATGGCGTGCATCAGAATGCATTCTGGGATGAAAAACGTCAGAAATGCCAGTGATTCCGATGCAATGAGTCACCTGGCTTTCAAAACTTGCGATAGTTCCAGGAAAAATACTTCCAATAACAATTAGTTATTGTTTGATTCAATGCTAGCATTAATTTGAGATTCTGTATTCAAACAAGAAGAAGGGCGATAGTGGTGCCTCTGCAATTTGTCCAATTATAATTAAGCACATAGACACACATAGACATAGATAGTCATATATTGTTTGTGTATAAAGTGACCTTTATATCCCTTCTGTATGTTGTAGTCTATGTTGATGGTTTTCTCCTCAGTGAGCTTCTTCCTGGTCAATGAACAGTTGTATGTGGTGGCTTCATCGAGACGGCGATAGGGCACTTCCAGCTGACACCGGTTTTTATCGCTTCTTGTACCCGGAGAAGTGGAGTTTTCCTTCAATTTGAAGTCACAGGTGAAGTTTGGAGACTTGTTACATGGTGCATAATAGCACTCCAACCTTCAGGGAATAACAAAGGCAGTGGCAATAGTAAAACACATAAATGGAAATGCAGTCTGTAGGGTGTAGTGTATGATAATAATTAATTCTGCTTGCTGATCCACTCTACAAAGTGAATGGATGAGGAAGTGGGACATGAATTATTCAACAAACCCATGTTATATAAATAAGAATTGGTTATAAAACCTTAAGGTGTGATTTTTGATGCAAGCCGTGAAATGGCCAAACATCCATTCCTTGGCAGTCTCACCTGAAAAGAAAAATGGCAGTAAAAACAGTAAAATATTCATCTAAAATCATTCTTAATACAATTTAAGATTGAACACCACTTGTATTCATATAATGAATGTCAATTGGTATATTTATGTTTTTTTCTTTTATGGATCATCCATTAAATAAATATAACTGAATATAGCCACTGTCCATAGGCTGATAGTGGGGTTGATGTTCCTAATTTATTGTGTACTGTGATGGATTGGGCAAATAACAGAGATGAAACGCATGCGCTTGCACACACAAATATACAACAAGCAGCTACTAATACAGGCTGAGCAAGCTAGCAACTACATCTTTACATTAATGCATACATCAATTAAGTAAAAGACTACTACAATTGTCAACATGGGACTTTTAGACCAACAGGGATTGATCAAAAAACACCATTCATGGGAGCACAGAATTATTTCAGAGTAAAATTGAGACATTGGGTCTCTTAAATATAATAGTAGGTAATATACTATGAATCTAGCACTAAAGGAAGTTATGTAATTTGAATGTGACCTCGGGGTCAAAGACAGTTTGGAGGGAACTTGATGCCGTTTCATGCCTATTTACTTTGAGGCTGGAGGTTAAACAAGGTTTTCAGGTTGGAGGTTTGTGCCATTTCGAGATGGCTAAAGATGCCAAAAGACAAGCACATGTTCCAAACGTTTGCCCAAATGTTTTGGGACATTTGGGCAATAAGTGGGCATTTTTTACAGAAAAAGACCAAGTCGATGAATATGTGGTTTAAAGGCCGTTTTGGCGCATCCAACCTGACAACTAAGACTTGACAACCTTGT
The DNA here is from genome assembly GCA_027123715.1 of Gaidropsarus macrophthalmus. Lineage (NCBI taxonomy): Eukaryota > Metazoa > Chordata > Actinopteri > Gadiformes > Gaidropsaridae > Gaidropsarus > Gaidropsarus macrophthalmus. The sequence goes on from JAOTIX010096079.1 coordinate 4,257, forward strand.
TCCAGGGACTGACTTGGAGCCCTACACCAAACCTTGGCCTTCGCAGACCTGAGGGTTCCAAGGGGGCTACACTGCTACCCACGGTGCCCCCACAATTATGTGTTTGGGTCACTTATTGTATGTCTTTGACCCCTTGTTAATCATTCTGGGGCTTTATACAGTTTTTGGTCTGAATTTTACTTTATTGACTGCATTTATGCTCCAAATACCTTTAAAGTGGTAATCATGCTTGACAAATCCAGGTGAACTTGCTTCTCTTATGATAGAAACGCACTCTTCATATTTGAAATCCCAGTAACACCTGTCAATCTGCCGCCATGGAATGGTTAAATCTGGCATTTGTATGAGTTGTGAGCTTGGGTTATTGTTTAATACATTATCTATTCAATCTATTCAAAATTCAATTAACTGAACATTTTTACCTGCGCATCTGAGTGACTGAAAGGTATATTGATTACTGAGGTTGAACTGAATAAGTATGAAGTTGATTACAAAAAAAGGTCAGCTTAGTTTGTTACATTTCTCTGGGGGTAATTTATTTAATGTAATTACTTTACTGCTAGGTTAGATCAATACACTTTCAAATTAGGTAAAATGTTGCTTTTCCTCTGAGAAAACAAATGGCAGAAATGATCTTCTCTGTGTATTTTATCAATTTGATTCAGCCAGTTGATCGGGTCGCTGTACCAACCAACGGTTAAATGGGAATTATGGGTCATATTGACAAACTACCTATTTTGGCATTTGAGCTGAATTATTATTGTTATTATTTTTATCATGATGCACATATTTATATTTATATACTGTGCCATCTTCATGAGCACCACAATTCACCCTGTTATTCTATCAGACTAATGCAGCTTACAAATATGTCTTACCCGCGGAGAGAAGGAGAGTGATTGAGAGATACATGAGCTTCTGTTACAGAGGAAAGAAAGGGTTGAAAGAAGAGATTACACGGGCCCAGTAAATATTAAATAATAATAATAATTAGTTATGATCACTTTTGTTTGTATAGTGTCCTTTAAAACATCAAACACACAAGTGTAGGTATTTAGTTTATTGTATCTTTACTTTCATGTTGTAATATTTCAATATTTATTGAGATTTTACAACAATATAAAGTAAAGATACAATAAACTAAAATAGCCTATTATAAGACTCCAATCTTGAATGTTGATAATCATCTGCACTAAAGTACATTTCATTATAACAGCAATACATCACAACCTAGATCATTTTTGGAATGAGACAAAGAACTGTTAACTTTAAACAATAATCTGACCATTATGCCTTAACTCATTCCCCCGCTGAAATGTTTGTTGAGAAACACATTCCACAGTCTCACACTATCGCCTCATTGAATTGATCCAAATGTCTTACCGGTGATGACTTCATGATTCTTTTACTGCCTTATCACTGTACTCACTTCTTTGCAGGTTCATGTGCTGATTTGATACAGCAAGATAGAATCATGGACTCATGATTCCAAACTGGGCAGTCCTAGAGGGGCAGCCAATCACAACAGTTACAGGGCGGGTGAGACACTTATGTCCCCCCAGCCTCAAGGCCCTCCTTGGGCAAGTGGAGATCTTGCACAGAGGAGGTACATTACAGAGCCACTCTCTTGTCCAATAAGTGTTTGGGTTTGTTTGTGGGTGTGCAAATATTTCCTAGCTGGGATCAAGAAGCCATGTTTTACATAATACGTATATACATAAAAAAAACAATGCATAAATGCATTGTACACAGATACACAAACACAGAATAAATGCAGCTATTTATTGCACTTTGTTAGTTTGATTATCAAATCCAAAGTCAATTCCAAACAATAATCGTCCGTTGTTTGTTTTCATTTATTGCTTGTGTGTGGATTTTGCTGCGGCTAAATGCTTTCAGCTACTTGAAAATGGATTTAGACAACATCCTGTTTGATTGCCATTAGGACCATCTAGACCTATTAAACATGTACTTGCCATGTCACATTTCCTGAACGCTTTTCCCAGAAGAGAGCTTGTTACCACAGCCTTGACAAACAAAAATGCTTTGATCTGATTATCATTGCAATGTCCAATGTCATATTTCTCTTGCTGTAAGGGCTTATGCATTTGTACTGCTGTATGATGCCCATTTTTTCTTAGACCTTTTTTTCTGCTTTCTGCAACGAGCACTTACAAAGTTGTCAATGCCTAATTGTTTATGTTAAGACCCTCATTATACGACCAAAGAAGTGTCAGGCTACTTCTAGCCTTACACGCTAACGTATTAGCATTTTGGTAGAATCGGATATAAACATGTAACTTAGCTTCGCGTCGTAAACGATTTATTTTGCTCTATATCAAAAGTTCGAACTCGTTATCATAAAACATATCCCAGAACCATTTTACACCGGAGTTCTCCTTTAACAGGAAAAAGTCAAAGGTTTGGTATCGCACTATTCACTGTCTAATTTACTTCTGAGAGGTATAGCGTATACGATTTCTATTCAAACAAGTTAACGACTCTGAAATATGCTAAAACAGTTGTCTAACCTTTCATGTGCCCATACACTGGCTAAAAACTCCCTCAGTTTGGACCGATCTTCTCTGGAACAGTAAGGACTTCCACGGGGTGCTGGAGCAGGAGCATCTTTAAGTTTGCAAAATGCCGTCTGCTGTATGGGCCCTCTCAACAACTCTGAAATTGCTTTCAGCAGCACTTAGATTGTCTTGCCCAGAGTGGAAAGTGCCAAAACATACTTTGCAAGATGATTCACCATCCCAAATAACTTATTGAGTTATGTCACATTCTGGGGCTAAGGAAGAGCTCTCTTTTCGGTCACTTGTTGGTTCAGGTCTGCTGCCTGTGTCATCGATGTGACCTCAGAGTGACCTGTGTCTGTTTGAACTTTGAGCATTGGGTTTTGTTGAGTTGAAACCTGCTGCATTAATGACCCTCAGTGCTTCTGTTCGTTGATCCCCTCTGTTTCTCAATGTATTTGTAGGTCTCCAATGTAGAACTTTCGCACGTCCTGGGCAAGGCAAGCAATTTTTATTTTCCAATCTCAGAGTGGACAGCCGTAGGCATAACTTCCAAATGGCAAGATAAAAGTAATGAGCCTCCACTTGTCCACATGCATGGGGATGTGAGAGAACCTGGTGGCTACATCCAACAATCTGAACACCTTTGGACTGGCAAGCCTTGACAATATCCTCCATAGTGGGCATGACTTTGTCTTCTGAGGTTCGAGCAGAAACGAACCTCCCGCTTCTTGTGTTTGAGCATTGGCACTATGTTGGCTAAACTATCTTGGTTAAACTGAACCGTGTCAATCTCTGTATTCACCAAAACTTGAATTCAGTTGGTGGGTTAAACTTTGGCATGGCCTCTGGTTGTACAGATACATGACTCTGACAATATCTGATGTCTGTTTATGTCATGCTGAATACCCACAACATCCAGTGCAACTGAAACGTGTACAACTACCTGTATGTTGTAAGCCTACCCAAGTGTGTGAAAACACACTCTGCTTTGATAACAGTTAGTGTTATGATAGAGTTAGTGTTAGAGTGTTAGCTTTGTAAACCACAACATGGCGAAACATTTTCTGCAGTTCCTTTGCACTATAGATTAAAGGGGTCTCATCAACAAATGAAGCCAAGGCCAGGGGGAGTTACTTGCGCCTAGGAATACACTTCTCATTCACTCACTGCAACACCTTACTTTCTGACCTCAGAAGTCCAACCACTTGGCTCCTTAGCCTCAAACAAGGAGCCATGAGGAGCGTTGGCGGGTGGACCTCTCTTAGCTCCATGCCGAGAAGACGCTGTTCTCTGTGTGGAAGCAAATTCCCTTTGCATGGACTCCCAAAAGACTCCCGGAACACAACATAATGTCCTGCCAGGAAACTCATGGCATATGAGCATACAGACAACAAGATAACAACTGTGACATTCTGTGCCAAGTAGAACCTATTTAAGAAATTCGAAAATATAATAACGGTCAGTCAACCAGCCCACCATTGTTATCATGATGTACAGAGATGTATTAAAACATTACTTCTGCAATATAAGATGGCTACAACATTACAAATTACCATTGGGAAACATCTTGCTTTGCTGTTGGCAGGATGGTGTTGTGGTTTTATCCGAATGTTCGGCCAGAATTTAAGATTCTGGGTCTGACTCAGGCTCGAACAAGTGCGGTTGAGTTGAGCCATTGCTACCCGCAGTGGTTAGTGTTGCTCTGACCTCAGGGGCATGAGTTACGGACACATGCGCAGAGGCTGCCAGCACAATATGGGACCTTTCAAGGTGAGATAAAATGCTGCATATCACAGGTCAACAAAATGAAGTACTTGTCAACCCTATCAACCTTAACCTAATCACTCCATGTCATTGAACAATACATCACATTTCATTGAATTGTATTCATTAGCATTGCAAGATATTGGTCAATAGTATAATACTAAATGTAATAGTTTGGCTTCATAAATTCACAGTATACACACTGATATCAGCTGACTTTCGGTAGCCCTCAGTTCCAACCACTGCTGTGAATAAAGCATGGAGTTGCTCAATGCTCCTTACAGTAAAAGCGGATAAATAGATAAAATATTGACCTGCCACTCTGTCTTGTAAATATAACAAACTGACACAACATGGCTGACTGTCATACTTTGTTTGACATTGCCCACAGAACAAATAAGACCTGAATCAATTCCAGATCTGAATCTAAGATTGTCACTCAGTGCAATGTATGTTTGTACTTGTACGTGTGTGTTTGTGTGACGTCATGCCAGAAGGACGGCCCTCTTAGCATAACCTATATGAGAGATCCAGGCAGAGGGATGTCCCAGTCAGCCATGGAGCCTGCTGCTTTACAGATGTCAAGATGGCTAGCAGTTGCTTGCCTGAGCTGGATATATTTAGGTCAGGTGGCATCAGCACCGTAAGTCGACCAGTCTTTATGTGACATACTAACTAACTCAGTCGTTATGATATGTAACATGTTTCCAAACCTTTACAAAGAGCAGAAGACAGAATATACCACCAAGCAACAACTATTGTAGGACAAAGTTGTTTTCCGAACAGCTTGTCGTGTTATGTTAGCCCCAGCAATGTTTGTGTGTGTGTGTGTGTGTTCTTGAAGGCACTACATGGTGACCATCCCTGCAGTGCTGGAGGCCGAGGCTGAAAGCAGGTTCTGTGTGAGTCTGCTCCAGCCAAACGAGACGCTGCACATGACCGTCACTCTGATGTCCAAGGAGGAGAACATAACACTGTTCCAGCAGATGTCTGGTGACCCGTTTCGCCGATGTGTCATTTTCAAGGTTGTCTCCTCTATCCAAGTCTGATTAAATCGGTTCATGCTCATTGGTTTCTTTTATCTAAAGTACAAAAAGTGTGCAAGTAATCAGTGTTCTTTTGAAAGAAGTTTAAGGTAGTTAAGGTTAATTTAGTTGGAGTCTTTATAACGATTGTAATATTATGTGGGTGTTATATACCACATCTCTGAAAGATTGTTTTTATTTCACATAATTGAACAAATGTTGAACTTAATTTATTTAAGTGCAGACAGTCAACATACAACCTTTTTTTACAGGTCCCAAAAGTGCAGCATTCTGTTCAGGATTTGGAGGTCATTGTTCGAGGACAATACTTTGTATTGAAGGAAGTTAGGAAAGTGTTGATCAAATCCTACGCCCCACAGACGTTCATCCAAACTGATAAACCTATCTACCTCCCTGGACAAACTGGTAATCGCTGTTTCATTTGATTGAATCACTCAACGTGTAAATTTGTTGAACTCAAATAGACAAATTGCAATAATTGTACAGTTGATCTAAAACTGATGCTTTTGACAGAATCAAAAGAGGCGTAAAAACTCAATTTGTTGTGTGTAAAACCAACTCTCTCCCGAGAGAACTAGGTAAGACTGTATCTGTCCTCTCCTTGCAGTGAATTTCAGAGTGATAACCCTCGACAGCAAACTTAGATCGGTGAACAAGCTGGTGAGTGCCATCTGTTGCTGTCAAATGCCAAAGAACCCAAATCAGAAAATCAAATGAATCTGTTAATGTTTTCATTAATTTATCTATGAACTGTGCCAGGTGCAAAAAGGGAAGCTTAAGTAGTTACATCATTCACAAAAAGCAATGATCATATGCACTTCAGTCTTGGTTTCATGTTTGATCAGGCTGGGTAAACAGCTGTTCAAAGTTCCCTGTGTCAGTGCTGGCCTAGTTCAACAGTGAGTGAGCGGTAAACTCTAAGTCAACTGTAAATTTGCTTAGTAAGTAAATTGAGTTTAAGAACTGCCAAATGTTGGCTAATGTAGTACAATAATTGCAAGTAATAATTAGCCACCATCATTAAGTAATGTACAACATAATCTTGTAATGTACAATCCGTAATTGTCCTCTAATTGTGAAGGTTATCAAGGTGTGGATTACGATATAATATGTTATTATTTCTGCCAGTATTGGTGAAAAAATCCCTGTGAAATGACTGAAGCAAAAATGTTTGAAGGTTAATATATTAAAGTGTTAGTGCATCTTCTGCAAGAGCAAAACAAGGTTAGCACCATACAGGCCAGCGTCTCTCAGGGAAGGAGAACAAAGTCATAGTGGAGTTTAGGTGAAGCCCCAAATAGATTGATGGTGGTGAAGCCCAAGAAGGAGAGAGGATTTATCACAGACCTGCTCTGTTTTCTCACAGTTTCTTTGTTAGTTGTCCAGGATCAGTAAATCATAGAGAGAAAAAGTAAAAACCCTATTCCTATTTTGATGCGTTAGTGGCCCCCACACAATTTGACCAGCTTCCACAGAGTAACAAAACAGCATGGCACTGGTGTTTAATACACCACACCCCACCCTGAGCCCGGTTCTGCTCGAGGTTTCTGCCTGTTAAAAGGGAGTTTTTCCTCGCCACTGTCGCCAAGTGCTTGCTCATGGTGGGAATTGTTGGGTCTCTGTAAATAATCTTATACAGAGTACGGTCTAGACCTGCTCTATATGTAAAGTGTCTGATTTGGCGCTATATAAATAAAATTGAATTGAATTGAAGGCCAAGTGAGAAGTGTCCTCAAGGGCAAAGCACTTAAAACATGTGCTGCCGTTTAATCAAACAGACTTTCGTTCGGCAGGGGAAGAACTAAAAGGCGATGGTCAGAGAAGACTGGCAGGCTGAACTTATTATTTAACAAAACAGGGATGAGGGACCCCTGAATTAGGATGCCAGAAATACCCCCAGACTCTAAAGTATTACCTTCAACTGCAACATGTACCTGTACACTTGGAAAAAAGGGATATAAGTTTCCAGGTACATGTTGCAGTTGAAGGTAATACTTTAGAGTCTAGGGGTCTCTAATCCCTGTGTGTAACAGACATATTTCTTGCAATTTTTGTACTCTTGTAGAGATGGACACACAGTGATTTTAATCGTGTGTTCACCCTGTCTAATAAAATGTTGCTTTTGGCTGTTGTTTAGTTCAGGGTACGTTGTGTAGGTAACCAATGTGTGGACGGATAACGCAGTAGATCATATTAATGGCTCCATAATGGAGTTAGTACAGCTGTTACTTGTTGCTATATTTCATTACAATGAGATGACATAATA
>JAOTIX010096169.1:0-11816 GCA_027123715.1 Gaidropsarus macrophthalmus
AGAGAGAGAGAGAGAGAGAGAGAGAGAGAGAGAGAGAGAGAGAGAGAGAGAGAGAGAGAGAGAGAGAGAGCAAGAGAGACTGAACCAAATAATGCTAAGCAGAGACACCAATAGCGAACGAAAACACAGCGTGGAGGAGGGAGACAGAACCGGCGGGGGAGGAAGGGAGACCTTGAATCTGTAACAATAACAGCAAGGTGTTGAAATAAGCGGGCAGTTAATGTGAATGTGAAGGACACCCACCGCCGAAATTTATGCATCACCTTATTACAGAATTAACTGGCCTTTTGCACACATGTCTGCAACAATTAAAAACGAATGAATGCTCAGACCAGCGCGCGCCTCGCCTGGTCGAGCCCAAGAAGGTGTCTGAATTTGAATTAATTCTGCTGATGTTCAGCGTGCGGCTAATTCAATTTGCTCTTGCGTGTTACTTCCATTGATTCCCAGATCAACGCCGACACGAAAACAATTCCGAGATGAAATCCGCTAAATCTATCTGTTGGGATTACTCGCTGCCCAGAAATACTGTAGTAAACTTAATGGACCCTTTGCAGATGCTAGCATGGCGGTGTGGGTGCTAGCTGTAGTATTGTGCATCAGGTATTTCATGTAGCATATTTCTTATTATAATGTGATGAACATATCATGCTCTGGGTTAAAAGCCCCTGTCAACCGATTAAAGGTTGTATCAGTGATTCTGCCATTTGTTTACTCATACCGTTTGTTTTTGTTTACGATCTCGGAGCATAGGCTGCCTACAGAGATGTGTTTTTTTGACGGCCTGCTTATGGGAGCGGGCAGTTAGCGGATCGTGGAGGAAAGATCAGATGAATGTGATCACTTATCATTTAAGGGGCAGCAGTAGCTCAGGGGGTGGAGCGGCTTGTTCAGTAACCGGAAGGTTGCCAGTTCGAACCCCCGCCTCCTCCTAGCTGAGTGTTGAGGTGTCCCTGAACAAGACACCTAACCCCTACCTGTTCCTGTTCCTGTTGCCTTGCATGGTTTGACCCGCTGTCGGTGTGTGAATGTGTGTATGAATGGGTGAATGTGAGGTATTCATTGTAAAGCGCGTTGGGTACAACATCGTTGTTGAAAAAAGCGCTGTATAAGTACAGTCCGTTTACCATTTATGTTTCGGCCTCAAACCGCTGATACAACCTTTAACGGTGGATGATGGACAGAATCATCTTGCTTTATTTACGTTTTAGGAATAGCTCGGCTGGTGCTATTTTCGACTCGGATGCGTTTAGAAGTCAAATACATCCTAAACGCCCCACGAGTCGCTTGGATCCACCGTTGATCCGATTCAAATGTCGTTCCACTGGATGTTTTTTTTTCCCGGCCACGTTTTCCATATGCCGTAGAGCGCTCGCGTGTGTGTGTGTGTGTGCGTGCGTGCCCGGTAACCACAGCACGGGGGCTCTCCCCTTCGCCGCGACCGCAGACTCGTGTAATTGGACGCTATCGATCCCACCCTCGTAAGCGCGTAGTCGTAGTAAGGCGTCGGATGGTGGGTGGGGGATGCAAAACGGGTGGGTCGCAGGTCCATCCTGGCCCACGCCGGTACAAGTGCTACGCAGCTGGTCCACCCCACCTCCACCACCGTGCGCCGTAACGTGACACCGGTTGGTGTCCCGACCACACCACAAAAACAACCTCCCCCCCCCCCCCCCCCCCCTTCTGGTCGCCGATTGGTTTTCGCTTCGCGATGATGTCACCGGGGAGGCGTGTCTTGCTTTATTTACACACGATGACAACAATGGCCACGCATGGGAGGCGCCATTGTGCTCAGCGACGTTGCCGTGACCGTTGCTATGCAAGGTGCGCGCGGGTGTGCGTGTATATATATATATAGGATCGAGGGTCATGGCGCTGTGGTGGCGAGATCGCACTTGCATTGCGGCCCCGGGCTTGTCGAGGCTTGTGTTGTTGACCACCGGTAGCTGTCAGTCAGGACTGCTACCTTCTCGCTGGTTCCTACGCTCCTCAGCTGACCCGGTCTGGGCTTGACCTTGACGTTGTCGCTAGGATTAACCTTCAAGATTCGAGATAGTTTTATTGTCATATGCACAGCAATTACAGAGCAGTCACTGGCAATGAAATTCTTTAGTCCTGGGCTCCTCCAACAGTGCAATATGAAAAATATAAAAATATAATAGAAAATACAAGTGTAAGTAACTGAGACTTTAATACAATTAAATAAAATTTAAATAAAACTAGAAATAAAAAAACTATAATAAGATAACAATAAAGATACAATTATAAAAGGTATACAGCAATAATAATAAAAAAAGTTACAATTTGAAATGTAAAATGTAAACAGCGCATTTTCCCTTTGAGGCTGTCGTGTTTAACTGATTCATTTTTGACCCGTTGAATTCACAAATATCAGAAAAATAAAATGGTAATAAATAAAAAACCTGCGAGTTCGAGAAACCGATCGGACGTCCGACTGGACGAGTTTCATGTTCACACGAGTCCTCAGGTGCTGCGTTCGCCTGAGTCACGTCCAATTGCCACGGCAACCTTGATGTGGCCAGCTGGCTCCAAAAAGAGACGTGTGTGTGCTTGCGTGCAAACCACTCACACACACACACACACTCGCACACAAAACGTTACCACTCCCTGTGATCCTTTAACTGCATCTACATCTCATGAGGGTTCAGCCTTAAAACGAAAACCATTCCCAGCATCAAAGAACTAAATAAAGTTAGCCAGAGCTCCGTACTGTCCCCCTGACTCAGACTCGAATACAGCCATTGATTGATTTTTTCCGTTCCTGGGAAGTTTGCAAAGAATTGCCTCCCAATCAAGGATCTTACTGTGGAAAAACGTGTGTGTGTGTGTGCTGCTGTTTGGGCCATATACCTCATCGTTCCTGGGAACTATTGTGTTTTCACATGTTCAGGGGAAATAACAAATACTTATAATGGTAATGGTGTTGTAATAAATAGTAATTCAGGCAGATACCCGTTGCAACATACGGCTAAGTAAACCGTGTGTGTGTGTGTGTGTGTATGTGCGTGTGCGTGTGCGTGACTGCGTGTCTGTAATTGGGACGATGAGGTAGGGCTTTCCCTACTAGAGAGAGAGAGAGGGAGTGAGAGACTAAAAAGTAGAGTGAGCGAGTGACGGAGAGAGACAGATTGAGAGAGAGAGAGAGAGAGAGAGAGAGAGAGAGAGAGAGAGAGAGAGAGCGAGTGAGAGACTAAAAAGTAGAGTGAGCGAGTGACAGAGAGAGAAAGAGAGAGACAGAATGAGAGAGAGCGAGCAGAGTGTGCTAAAGTGAACACCAGATTAAATATTTAGAGTTGAAGCACATGAGAACGGTGCATGTGTATGTGAGTGTGTATGTTAGTGTGTGTGTGTGTGTGTGCGTGCGTGTGTGTGCGCGCTCTGTGCATTTGACGTTGCTTCCCAGAAAATCCCAGAGTAAACACGGCAGCACCGATGTGACTACCTGTGACGTCATCAGAGAGAGAGAGAGGGCGAGGGAGAGAGAGAGAGAGAGAGCGGGAGAGAGAGAGCGAGGGAGAGAGAGGGCGAGAGAGAGAAGGAGAGAGGGTGAGGAAGAGACGGAGGGAGGGAGAGGGGGAGAAAGAGAGAGGGAGAGAGAGAGAGCGAGAGAGGTATTGAGAGGGAGAGGGAGGGAGAGAGAGGACACTTATTGGGGTTAAACAGGGAGGGAGGGCTCCAGCGAGGGAGAGACCTTCACGTAGGGGTGGGCGTGTGGTAAGCCTGTTAGGTGGGGGAGAGAAAGGGGGCAGCCTGCTGTCACTGTCTCCGCTTATAGACCCGCGAGGAGAGGAGGAGGAGGAGGAAGAGGAGGAGGAGGATGGGAAAGCAAATGTAGGGAACCTCAGAGAGAGAGAGAGAGAGAGGAGAGAGAGAGAAGCTGCAGTGAAGACGGATGGGTAGGTGGAAAGGTACATGTGTCTTCCTCTCTCTCTCTCTCTCTCTTTCACTCTATCTCCATCTCTCTCTGTGTCTGTCTCTCACTCTTTCTCACTCTCACTCTCACTCCGTCTCTCTCTCCCTCCCTCCCTCCATCTCTGTCTTTCACTCTTTCTTTCTATCGCTTTCCCTCTTTGTCCATCTGTAACTCTGTCTCTGTCCCTCTCTGTCTCTTTATGCCTCTCTCTCTCTCTCTCTCTCTCTCCCTCTCTCTCTCTCTCTCTCTCTCTCTCTCTCTCTCTCTCTCTCTCCCTTCCCCGTTCTCTCGTGTTTAGTCTCACGAGGGACTCAAGATGTAATGAATTAAACACACACGCGTGGGTGTGCGTCCTCAAATAGTTGTATCAGCATAGGATTGTGCGATCGTTGCCAGGGTCTGCCTGCCTCCCGGGGTCATTTGTGTCTGAGTGAGTGTATGTGTTTTTGTGTGTTTGTGTGTGTGTGTGTGTGTGTTTCCACCGGTACCGCCGTTGTGTGTGCGACTAGAACATTTTGTCCAGCGCTAACCGGGCCAAGAACCGGGCGCTCTGAGATACGGTCGGCCTGGGAGCTGGCGGTGGGTCAAGCCGATTGGAGTTGATGTCCTTGTTGTTTGCTTTGTTTTGGTCTATTCCGCAGCAATCAATATGTGCTGGCAGGCCGGAGTCGTCTCTCTGGGAGGCGCTCCTGAATGGGAAAGTGTGAGAAAAGTGTACTGCCGCTTTTTGTTTTGGTCAAAGCGTTTGTGTTTTTTTGTTTTTTTTTAAAGGGGCGGTTAGTGAGACTTGGTGACATCTAGTGGTGAGATAGAGAACCACTGAATTTCCCCTCCTCTCCAAATACTCCCTTTCCAAGAAAATAGGGGGAAGTTAAAGGTTGTATCAGCGATTCTGCCGTTTGTTTACAGATACCATTTGTTTTTGTTTTGATCTCGGAGCATAGGCAGCCTACAGAGACGGTGTTTCGGCCTAGAATCGCTGATACCTTTAAGGTCCGACTTAAAGGTTCCGCGTCTCTGTAGGCAGCCTATGCTCCGAGATCGTACACAAAAACAAAGATATTAGTAAACAAACGGCAGAATCGCTGGTGTAATTTCTGATCTCTGAGCATAGGCGGGGTTTTTTGACGGCCTGCTTACGGGGCGGGCAGCTAGCGGATCGTGCGGAAAGATCTGATGAATGTGACCATTTATGTTTCGGTCTAGAATCGCTGATACAACCTTTAATGTGGCCAAGTAAGGAAGTGTGTCATCTGAGCTTTGATGACACACACAGAGCTCCCAACAGACATTACCGATGCCTTAAGCCACAAAGCAGTCCACAAATGTTGTTTGGACAGAATGTTCTTTGTCATGTTCATGGCGATTTCATCTTTGGTGGCAGATCTATGCTAACAGGCCGGGCTAAAGTGCTAACGCTTTGTTTGTCAGTTTGCCTGTATCTGTTTCTAATGAGGGATTAAGGTATTATCCCAAATCCACTTCCAGTGGAAAAAGAGATGGGTCATTAAGCTAGCCGTTTGAGCGGTTAGGCAAATCATTCAAAGCAGTATTACAGGTTGGCCTGGGGAATGGTAGACAAAGGGGGGGAATCGAACACGCGGCACCCTTTGGGCTGGGACCTGCAGACTCTAGCCACTGGACTGAACGTAACCTTTTGAGTGCATCTCTGCATTGAGGCCCAGTTCATACAGAAACTGATCAACACATTGAACCTGCTGGCCCCAGTATTGAAGTATATTTGCCGATAAATCTTCGCATTCGCTTTTAGTCTCGCCAAGGGCTAGCAATAGATTTTTTTAAGATAAAAAAAAATAATTCTAAAATGGATAAATTGACAACGGACCATCTGTGAATATTCCCCGTTTTTGGTATTTTCCCTGCAGAGTAGAAAGTTGGCCGAATTCCATCAATCAGGATTAGCGATGCAAGTGATACCAAGAAACCCCCAAACCATTATCGACGATTAAACCTGGACGACTTAGCTCGACAAATCTTGTGTACTCATTCTGTCTGTGTTTTAATTCTGTGCAAAAAGTCTGCATTTGTTTCAACCGAATGACACATCAGAGTTTGGTTTAACCTATATTCCATACAGAGTTTAGTTTAACCTATATTCCATACAGAGTTTAGGTTAACCTATATTCCATTAAGTCAAATTAACCTTTATTACACTGAGTTTTAGTCAGTTTAACTTGTCTTATATACAGTGTATTTTTAGTCAGTGTAACCTGTGTTAAATACAGTATGTTAAGTCAATTGAACCTGTTACACAGTCTATGTTAAGTCAGTTTAACCTGTGTTATATACAGTCTATCTTAAGTCATTTGAACCTGTGTCACATCGAGTCTTTGTAAAGTAAATGTAACTTGTGTTCCATAGTTTAACCTGTATTACATAGTCTATTTTAAGTCAGTGTAACCTGTATTACATACAGTATATCTTAAGTAAATGTAAGCTGTATTACATACAATCTATGTAAACTCAATTTAACCTGTGTTGCATCCATGTTTATCAGTTTAATCTGTATTTCATACAGTCTATGTTAACTCAGTCTAACATGTGTTATTCCCATTCACATCAGCACTCAACCACCCATGAAGTTCTTGACCTGCTTATTTTAAAAACTTTTGCAGAGCTAGTGGGCTCCACTTCTTCTAAACAGCGATTTTAATCCAGTGGGATCGTCTGGGTAGCATGAGAGCACTTCCAGTCTAATGAGGTTTTAGTTAGGCTATTGTTTAGGGCAGGCTAATTTGTAATTAGCCTATTGTGTTCCAAAAAAAATACTGACCCAATGACGGCTCTACAGAGAGGAGAGCTGCAGGTTGTTATCCTCATGTTTGTCAAGGGTCCTGCACAAGACCATGTTAAGCCCCTCCCCCATGTTTACAGTCTTTGTCGGGTTGAACGGCTGCCAGGTGTTTTGATTAGAATAAATCCCCTCTTTGCTCGTTTAAAAGGGATTACTTCCTATTCCAGAGCAGGTGTTTGTTTTTTTGGAGTTTTTTAAGGAATACTTTGATGTTGTTTGGATCTAGTGTGTGTGCGTGTGCGTGTGTATGTGTGTGTGTGTGTGTGTGTGTGTGTGTGTGTGTGTGTGGGTGTGGGCGTGGGCGTGGGCGTGTGTGTCTTTGTATATTTACGTCTCGCCTCTGTGTTAGAAATATCTAAACTGCTTGGTGGAAAAGGATATCTAAACCTGAGGAGAAAAGACAGACATTCTTTTTTTTCTTTGTTTTTATTGTCTGTCTTCTGTCTTTTCTGTCTTCTTTTTATCACGTTGAAATTAAAATTGCTTATTTTTAATTGAGCGACTATTCTTTAGCGTTCACAGGAGAACAGAATGATTAGGTTGTGTTGTTTTTTGTTTGTTTACGGCAACAGAGCCAAATTATGAGTTAATTGATGAATCCGTTGGCGGCGCGGTTGTAAAAAATCTCTCCAGCAGTGAGGTTCAACCAAACGCGAGAAAAAGCAGGAAGTGGTCATTCTCCACAGACACCAGTGGAGCAATGAGCAAGAAAAAACGAAAACAAACTGTTTGTACTACCTTTGCGGCTTTTTTTTGGCGGTTGAACCGAAGACGCAATTCCATTCCATTATTATTTTAATTCGTAAACACGAAATGAATGTTTCGCTTCACCTGTCTGGGTCTGGGGCTGGAGTGAATGTGGGTCAAACTGACCCACTTGAGTCACTTTTTGTGAACTCCTTTAAATATCCGTTCAGCCCCGGTGTCCACTGGTTTTACCGGGCCCCAAAATAACATCGGGGGGTAGGTGTCGACATGAGTGCACCTGAGAGATATGAGATAATCTGGTGGGCTAATGGGTTTGGCCCCCGGTCACAGTAACTCATGTTTTGGGGCCTCAGCAAAGGCTTAATTTGTCCTGCACCAAAACACTCTTTGTGTTTTCACAGGTAATTGCTTGCTTGTTTGTGTGTGTGTGTGTGTGTGTGTGTGTGTGTATCCGTCTGTGTGTGTTAATGGGTGTGTGTTTGTACAAAGCACGTGTCTGTGTGTGTGTGTGTCTATGTGTTTGTGAATGCGTATGTGTTTGTTCACGTGTGTGTGTGTTTGTTCAGTGTGTGTGTGTGTGTGAATGCGTGCGTTTTTGCACACATGCCAGGTGTGTATGTTCAGTGTGTGTGTGTGTGAATGCGGGTGTGTTTGCACACGTGCACAGGTGTGTGAATCTGTGTGTGTCTATGCGTGTTTGTGTGTGTGTGTGTGTGTGTGTGATTGCCATCATATTAACCTCGAGAGGCCAAGCGCAAGTGTTTCTGGCTCTCGCCATCGCTCTCCAAACCAACAAGTAGGCAAATAAACCGGCCAATCGGCTCACTGTTTACTTGGATTGAATGGCGAAGGGAGCCGCGCGATTGGACCATTCCGGGTCAATGCGCGCCTTGTGCCTCGCACTCATTTTTCACCGTCGGTGTCCGTCCGCCCGGCAACTGCAACACTGCGGCACAGTGCTGCCACCCAATAGGAAGGCTTGATAGGAACGTGCGTGCGTCAGTCAACGTTTACCCACCCTGCCGTTGATGATTTACATCAGGGCGGGTGATGCTGTAATATGTGCTGTTCAGCGGCTGCGTTGGAGACCTTGATCGCACGAATCGTGTCTTCAGTGGGAATCGAACCCTGGCCGCGTTGATGTCTTGCTCTGCAGCTTGAACAGAGACACTAATGGAGGAGACACATCACTGAAAGAAATCGGCCATTGAAATGCATGGGGAAACTTTGAAACGCCAAGATGGCAGTTGGTTGCACATGTCCCGTGCACATTTTGCCGGTCCTATGCTGTCACGTTTTTTGCGACACTTGGAGTTATTTGAACCCTGGCTTTTAAGCAGTCCATACCAAATCAGATACAGGCAAGGTTAAAGTTACGTTGTTGATCTCTTGCTTTATTCAAAATTGCGGCATGATCTGGGATAGCTGACCGTGAGCGATGACGTCTTGCTGTCAGTGCCGCTGTTGTTATGCCGTAAATGAAAACTGTGTTGTGAAGCATTGTGCATGCACAGTCCAAGATTACCTGTAAGAAAAGTGCTTTTAAAACGTTAAGTTGATCCAAAACCACCAAACCCTTTCAGCGATTTTAGTCTGTTTTTCATTGTGAATTCAAACATGTGTTTTTATGCCCGTTAGACCTCTGAAAATGGAGATACAGCTCTCTCCTATTCATTTAGATAGGGCCCTGGTCTTGTTCAGACCAAATAGCAGCCCGAAAGGCGTTGCCAATATGGCCGCGAGTGAGAGGACTTTCCTAGAAGGACTTTGGCTTGAACTACACTCGAGCAGATGAGTCAGATCGGATCAATGGTCTCCCATTATTCTTCATATATTAAATCAGGTATGATCAGCACACTGGACAATGTTACCCCATGCATGCATACACTCACACTAAATCAGGGGTCTCAAACTCAATTTACCTGAGGGCCGCTAGAGTTAACGTCTGGGTGAAGCCAGGCCGAATCAATATATATAGCATTTTATGAAAACATAAAAGACCCAGGGCAACAAAAACCTTTAACATTTTTTCTTTTACACTTAACTTTGATGTCAAGTAGGGGGCCACAAAATATCATCCTGTGGGCCCCAATTGGCCCGCGGGCCGCAAGTTTGAGACCCCTGCACTAAATGCACCCTAAACATCAATTTTCTTGACTTTAAACGTTTTGACGATGCCAGCGTCACACAAGAAGCGTTTGGGCCCTGAATTCTGTCACTTCAGTACACCTACGGAAGTGTACCCTGTGTTTGGGGCTGGTCGCTTAATCCAATATCATTAAGAAATGATTGAACTCAAAAGTAAACAAAGGGGGCCAGTTTTCGAAGGAGCTGAGAGATGAGAGCCTCCTGGGTCATGTTCCTCATTTCATGTGCTGGCTGCTGGTTTGGAGAGTGAGGACGAGCGTGGGTCGTTAAGGTGCTCAGGGAACACTTTCAGGGAGGAGTGATCGCCTCCGGCCTCGAGACTAGCGTAGCCCCTCTGCTGCGAACATGATCTGGGTTCTCGCTGAGCATCCACTGTTGCCATCCGCTCAGAGTCCTTAAAGATCTGTCTCTCTCTCTCCCTCTCTCTCTCTCGCTCTTTCTCCCACTCTCTCTCTCCCTCTACCCCTCTCTCTCCTCCTCTCTCTCTCTCTCTCTCTCTCTCTCTCTCTCTCTCTCTCTCTCTCTCTCTCTCTCCCCCCCCCACTACAGTGGACATCAACTCCGCCCTCCCGCTGCGCCTCCCTCCGGCCGCCATCCCCATGGACCTCCGGATCGACCACCACCCCCAACACCAACAGCTGTCGCCCATGTCCCCTCCCGGCCAGCAGCCCTCCATGGGCCCCGGGGCCCAGAGCGGCGGCGGCGGGGGCTCCAGCCCCGGCCGTGAGCAGCAGCTGCAGCAGGAGCTTCTGACGCTGAAGCAGAAGCAACATATCCAGAGGCAGATCCTCATCGCCGAGTTCCAGCGGCAGCACGAGCAGCTGTCGCGCCAGCACGAGGCCCAGCTACAGGAGCACATCAAGGTACCCTACCGGGCTGGGACTGGTTGGTGGGCGGCTCTGATTGGTTGGTTGCATTGATTGGTTGATTGGTGCGTTGACTTGCTTGGTTGGTTGGTTGGTTGTTTTTATTGGTTGATTGGTGCGTTGTTTTTATTGGTTGATTGGTGGGTGACTCTGATTGGTTGATTGTTGGTTGCATAGATTGGTTGATTGGTGGGTTGCATATATTGGTTGATTGGTGGGTTGTTTTGATTGGTTGATTTCTTTGATTGATTGAAGTGTGTAACTGTGTAGCTGATTCGACTGGTTCATTTGCACGGTGGATGAATTGATTCATCAGACAGCTGCATATTATCGGGTTGCTTGCCCTGATAGTTGGTTCTCCTGGTTGACTCGCTGGTCGCCTAATTGGTTGATTGACTGATAGAACCAGTTCTGCGTTCCCCCCTCTAGCTACGTCTTCATGGCTTTCCCAGGCTGTGTAAAAACAGTGCAAAGTCTGTTTGTTTCTTATCCTTGGCGTCATCGCTCGTGACTCCCACGGTCTTTACGGCCGAGTGTGTGTTTTGGTATATTTTCTGTGGAGTGCTAGCGAGGTGGCTGGCCGGCTGGGTGGGCCCCACCGTCAAAACCAGTTTACCCAAACCGTTCCCGGCAATGTTGTGTTTTATTGCGCCGTACCTGTGTTGACGCCAGATGCGTTTATGAGGTGTGCTGCTGACTGACTGCTCCGCTCCGAGACCCAAGTTTGCAGTGAACCGAGGCAAGACTCTTATTTCATTTCGTGTGATGTCCTTTCATATTTCGACTCCTTCGGGGGTTTTCGCCCGACAGAGCGAGCGTAAAGTCCCCGCAAAACAGACAGATGTCGGAATTTTATTTGTTTATGTATTTGTTTACGTTTATTTGACAGGGACAATGCACAATGTAAAATTGGGCCAGATTGTCTGCTGTCCCTCGACAGGAGTTGATGAGACAAATCAAAAGACAACATGTAATGAGACAATGGGACAATGACCCAGACACACTGGGACACTATCACTGTGATGTGTACCGAGTAATACAATGGGGTCATGAAAAACAAAAAATAAAACGAATAAAAACATTAGATAAGATGAAAATAAACACAGAGGCAAGAATCAGTGACTAGAAATGTTCTCAACGTCGGTTTGCTTTCAACCAGTTTCTCCAGGCCGAATTTAAAAGGTGGTGAGTGTGGTGCTTTGTCAGATACTAACACACAGGTGCTGCTTCGAAAAAGTGTGTGTTTCCTGTGAAACAACGCATACATTTCTCAACTCACCGAAAAGGCACATCCAAGCATGCACTCCATCTTGTGGGGGCCGGCCCTGTTTCGGCGGGGTGGGGT
>JAOTIX010096214.1:0-11800 GCA_027123715.1 Gaidropsarus macrophthalmus
GTGTGTGTGTGTGTGTGTGTGTGTGTGTGTGTGTGTGTGTGTGTGTGTGTGTGTGTGTGTGTGTGTGTGTGTCGGAGTGGCGTGAACTAATTGGCGGTGGTGTTGTCCTGTTTTCCACATGAACGTGCGCACACACACTTGATCCGAACTGATGCAGATCAGGCGCAGGGAGCCGCTGCAGCTGTCATTAGCATGTTCATTAGCCGCTCGTCGGGCTGTACAGCACGCTGTACAGGAAGCTGGGATACGCAACCACTGCTTTGAGATAGAGAGTGTGTGTGTGTGTGTGTGCGCGTGTGTGCGTGTGTGTGCGTGTGAACCCAACCCGTAAACAAAACTGAAAATCAAATTGAAACAGGAGAAGAAAACAAAGCAATGATATATTTGGCATTGAAGAAACCAGTCAATGAGAGCCCTGGAGGAATCGCCCACTGGAGTGATTGGTAAACTCTCTCTCTCTCTCTCTCTCTCTCGCTCAGTCAGACACACACACACTCACACACCAACACACACACACAATGACAAGCAATATATGGACGCACCAGGATTGTACGCAAGGTCACACACACACACACACACACACACACACACACACAACCAGGCACACACACACACACAACCAGGCACACACACACACATACACACACACACACACACACACAACCAGGCACACACACACAACACAGAAACACGCACGCACGCACGCACGCACACGGTGAATAGCCGTTCAGATCAATTGTGTTTTTCCTGTGGTCTAAAGTGCGGTAGCGAAGCGAGTAAAGAGCAGCACAGACACCCCCCCCACCCCGCCCGCCTGCCCCATCCCGTGCCTTACCTTGAGGAGGTCTATCTCTTTGATGCAATCCTGTCGAGCCTTCGCATCCATCAAGTCGAATATCTATCGGCACATCAAACACAGGGGAGGGAGACGGAGACAGGGGGAGACGGAGAGGGGGAGAGAGGGAGAGATGTAGGGGGATTATTGTGTATCAATGTGTTCAAGGTACGGCGTGATTGAGAGACACCCGTGTGGGGCGCGGGGGGGGGGGAGGTGAGCAGACACCCGACTATTGGTGGTGTGGTGTATATAAAACTAAAGACGGAGAGATAATATATGTATTAATAGAACTTCCTCATTTTCAGATACACAGTACAAATGCGGAGGACCACAGAGCTATACCCTGCAGCCATACATCATCTGTGTTTGTTTACCATTTTGTTATCGGCATGGTTGTGTGTGTAAGAATAAATAAGAAGAGTGTGCGTGTCCGTGTGCATGTGTGTCTGAACCGCTGTATCTGTGTTTGCATGCGGTTATGGGGGATAATTGCGTAAAAGTGTAATCTTAATGGTGGTTAATGCTATGCTTTACCTAAGGCTACACGCTTCAGAAGGAAACATGCCACACTCTTTCTTCATGCCTGGAACTAGTATTAAGTTGTTTTCTAATAATAAGCACGGAAAAAAGTTGCGCGGGTGCGTAGTTCGTTTGTAGGGTTAACGCTCTGATCTTAATTAGCCGGCAACTCTGGTGTGATTGTGGTCTAGTGAGGGGTTTCTCATGGCAGCTGAGTGTAAATCCTCCCAGAGGGACATGCTAACGTGCGCTTCCATATCTTTACGATCGCAATCATTCTTTGCGGTTTTGGCAAGATGGAAATCGGCAGGCGAGAAAGATGAATAACACGCATTACAAGATAACAGTTAGTCAAAACCATGAAACACAGCTGTGAGCCCTATCCACAACATGCCCATTTACAAGGAGAACTTGATTGATTGCACTATAAACTTCCAATATCGGGAAGCAGAAGTGTGGAACAAACTTTGTTAAGTTGTTCCATTGTTGTGGATATGTGGAAATTGTTGTGGAATAAAAAAAAAAAGCATTTGGTATATCTACTGTAACTGTTCCTATTACCACCAAAAGAATTTCACATATTGTGTAAATTCATTCTAAACACAAAGCACTAATCTAGTACTTCCTGTGGCTAGACTTCACCACGTCCAGTCTTTTTAAACTGGGTGGTGCAGCATTATGACTAGTTTGATAATTTAACTGCAGTGGCTTTGCATGCGTAGTCTGCTAAATCACTACAGTAAGCTTACGAGAAATCCTCAATATGTATAAATGCAGTGCATTTATCATCCCATATTTCACTGTATGTATCTCTCAGTTGAATGGAGAGCCCCAGTATGCCCAGTTCTCCAGGGTGCCCCATGCTATGGCTACAGGGTGGAAGGTGGTGTCTTCAGCGTTAGCAGGCCAGAGGGGCGGGCTCTCACCTGGACCTTCTTCAGGGCCACCGATGTGTTGTCCAGCAGGTACCTGGCCCGGTACACCTCGCTGAACTGGCCCCGGCCGATCTTCTTCTCGATCTGGAAGTTGGCCAGTGAGTTGTGGCCCATGTCTGGCTGCAGTGGTTTCTACGAGGACAGAACCACGCACACACGCACACACACGTCTCACATGACTATGGTTCTGCAACAGTGTGAATATCGGACACACGCTGAGTGAGTGATTGATTTTTTAGTACTTCTATTTTTACTTTATTTTATTCTATTTTAAAAAGTATTGCTGCACTCCTCTGTGGCACTGTCACTTTTACATTTCACTGTATACTTGTATGCACGTGACAAATAAAGAATCTTGAATCTCTTGATCGACTGCAGATTGAAGCCGAATACTCCTTTGAAAACACACCAGAGACCAGTAACCATTTGACACTCACACAGAAATGGAGATGTGAAATAAATACCTCTCTCTCTCTCACACAACACTTATTGTACACATATTGTACATCAATGCCCACAGTGGGACAAAGCCTTGCCCAGCATGGAATAAACACTGCCTACAGCAGCCTAGCCTCCTGTCGGCTGGTAGATCCGGGCCCACAAAAAAACCATAGGCTATATTTAAAAATATATATTTATATAATATCACCATAGTGTGTATGGGTAGTCCACTCAAGGCTGGGGTAAGCATATCAATTTGTTCAGATTGTTAGATCATCAAAATCGAAAGCTCTGACAGCTCAACAAACAAACAAACAAAAACATCTGCGGCCGTCGCAGGCCTGTAATGAGCACTACAATCATTTAAACGAGATGATTAGATGTTTTACCGGTCGGCCCGCCTGCCCAGCCCCTCCCTGCGCGCGCTGTGCCACACGCCCCACCAGGCCGGGCAGCGCGCTAGCCCTGTGTTCAAGAGCCTGTCCTGGAGGGAGACTCTCAGTGGACTACAGTATCTTTAACAGCCAACGCAGGAAACAAAACAACATTTAGCTCTGTCCCACTGCAAATAAATACAAATAAACGCCGGTGTCTTGATCCATTCCCACTATCCCTGACTGTCCACAGTAACAGAGCGGACGCCCTTTTATTCAGCGGACACGGCGGTAACGGATCACGGATGTTAGCGTCGAACCAAACCACACCAAAAAACCTACAGACGACCACACCGAGGACCGGACACCCCCGGGATGCGGACGTGTGAATAAACACGCAGGGTGGGGAGCGCGACCTTTCAGGGCTGCTTAGTAAACTTGTGTCGGGCGTCGGCGTGGAGCGAAACCCAATGTGACAGATATCAGACTGCCAGATGTCAGCATGGAGCCTCACCCGACGCCCCCCCCCCCAGGAGGAGGGGCTACACAGCCTTTCTCCTACGCTCACAGGAAGTGACAACAGCGCAACGCTTTATTTGCAATGTGGCGGTTTCACGGCGTGGAAAAATAAATCCAATTGACGGATGGCAGCGGACGAGGGTTCCAAGTGTAAGTTGATAGTCAGGTTGTTTACTCGGAACCGGAGAACCCACTTCACGTCCTGCGCCGCGTTCTAATGCCCTGCCAGTCAAACAGGACTTCCAATCTTTGGTGGGAAATCAGAACTCGAAAGATGTGCCGATGAGGCAAACCATCAAAGATAAACGGTTTCTCAGGATATCCTTCCAGCCGTAGGGGTTCAACTGTGGAATCACGGTTAATTGGCAGAACTTATATTTAAGCACAGCGGGTCCCATGTGTGCGCTATGCAGCAACACTCAATTAAGTGTGGATGCAGTGGCGGCGTTCACCTGGTTACCTGCGCCATGAATGGGATGAATGCACACACACACACACACACACACTTCAAAAACAAGACTGTGTGTGTGTGTGTGTGTGTTTGGGTGGGTAGGCAGAGCACAAGGCCAACCAATTTAAGCACTTCATTGTTTTTTAAGTTGACAGCCAAGAGAAGAGGCGTGAGCCAACGCGCTGCCCTGTCCAATTAACACCAGGAGGTGTGCACTCCTTCCTCTTCCTCTTCCTCCTTCGTCGCCGCCGTCTCCCTCCTCACCGCCGCCGCCGCCAACGTGGCCGGCTGTCTGAGCGGCGCGGTGACAGCGAGCATGACGTCCCCGCTCCGCCGTCTATTGTTCCACGCGGCGCCGACAGCGCCGGCGTTGCTGCTGCACCTCTGCTAATAGCGAGCGCGACACGCGGGTGCAGACCGTAATAATGCAGCTCCGCTCCTGGGGGAGTACGACAGAGGGGGGGGGGGGGTTCTGAGATTAACAAGCAGGGATTACATAGCCAGGATATCAAACTGCATTCAACACACGTTGTTTAAGCCCCGGAGGCACAGGCAGCCTCACATAAAAGTGTTTTTATGGTGAGGAAAATGCAAGTAGAATTCATCTCAGCAAGTCCAGCAAATGCATAAGCCTGATGTTTAGCCGTGGGTCAGGCTAGCATGACGAAAGCCACTACTATTCCCTCTGTACACTCCCATGTGCACAGGAGGATCCGTCTCGACCCAGTGAAGGCTTGAGGAACCAGATGTGACGAGATGCTGGTGACTTCAGAAATAGCCGACGGCTGCTGGCCATGCCAGAGAAACTGCTCAAACTGCTCTCTGTACTTTAAGTGGCAGAAGTTCAGACAGTTTACTGCTGGGTGCTAAATTCAGAAAAGACACCAAAATAAAAAAATATATATCAGAAAAACTAAAACATAATTGCATTGCATTTTCATTGCAGGCTGAGAGACATATTTAAAGTTTAACTGCACAGAAGAGGTTCTACAATGCTGAGTCAGACACTTCAATCTGGCATGGACGCAAACCGGCAAACGTTCAAGACATCTAACAGCCAGCTTCCAGTTGTGAACATGCAGACACATGCATGCGTACAGAGAAGGCACTTTGAGAGATGGAGGTACAGATATATATATAGGTGCAGATGTACAGAGGTATATATATATACATAGATAGATATAGAGAGAGCCATAGCGACAGGGAGATAGTAAGGGAGCCCTAGAACAGACCACAACATGAAGCGGTGATTTGGCACATGAATAAACACCGTGTCACTGATGGCTCACATGATGATGAGGATGGACCACGCTGGGCACAGAGCACACACCAGCGTCTCTTCAAACACAGCTCCCTCGGTGCATCATCACATGTGTGTGTGTGTGTGTGTGTGTGTGTGTGTGTGTGTGTTTGTGTGTGTGTACTGGCTTGAGCGCTGAGGCGACGTCGCGGACAGTTACCGTAGAAACTACCGCGACTCCATTTTGTCTCCGTCGTCGCCATGCGCTATTTTCACTGGGGGACGGCCGTTGCCTCGCACCTCCAGACAGTCTGAAGTCCTGATGTTCCCACACATCTTAAACAGCCACCTGAGGCCTGTACCCGCTGATTGAACGCCTGGTCCGGCCCTCTCCTGGCAACGCCGGCGCGGGCAGAAATAGCTCGCTAACATTTCAAATCGAGTGCCTCCGGTGACGCCGTGATGAGCCACTGTGAGCAGGTGTCAGCGGCTGCACATGGCAGCGACTTTTCTTCTTCATTCTTTGGTGAAAGGGCACAGACACACAGGGGCCGTGATTGCCATTGACGCTGAAAGCTAGCAGGCGCTGGTCTGCTTATCTATAGACCGGCTATTTTTTAAGAGTCTTTCTCTTTGGTCTCGTATCCATTACGAAGGCTTCTTTTGTCATGGATTTAAAAAGTGATATTAATAAACACAAAAGGCTCAGTGACACAATGAAGTGATTGATTAAATGGGGGCGTACGGATGAATATGTACTGTTAGCGGTGGCTAGCGCTCTGCTTGCTATTTTAGCGGCGTCTCAGGGCTCAGTCCAGCACTCCCTCTAATCTTGGATTCAGACCCAATAGCGTGAGTCATCCCTCCACAGAAAACCCCTTTCAGAGACGTCCAGAGACACACAACGGACGGTCTAACACGGGTGAGAGGGGGAAGTGACAACTGTCCTGCTTTAGCAGAAGGTCAGAAAGACAAATGAGTCAACTGGGGGTCGATGGCTCCTCTGACTGGATCCCATGTGAAGGAAAAACCAGAAGGACAATCTGTCGTCGATGAGCCAACGTACATCGTGGACGCCCGATCACATTGATACGCAGATAGGCCCTCGCAGCCGTTGCTAGGCTACGTTGTTAAACTTAACTTAGGTGGCTAATAGCAGTTGGCTACAATTGCAGCAATACAAACCAGGGGCAGGTTGAACTGTAATCCATACATGCAATCTATTGCTACCTGTTGATAATATGCATGTCTATACATATATTTACAAATGCCAACCTTTTAGCATTTACAAAAGAAAGGAATGATCATATTAGGAAGGGCAGGAGGAGGAGCCTGCAATGCTCATTCGCCTTGCAGGCTATCTCCTTTGTTTGTTGGCTAGCATGAGACGCGGTGGATACTCACGCAGAGCTGACTACCTGGCTAAAGTCCTACACACACTGTCGACAGGTACTCATTTCCAACAACAGACAACGTACCCACGGATCTTCAGTAACATATGCTGGCCATGGTGTGTGTGCGTGTGTGTGTGTGTGTGTGTGTGTGTGTGTGTGTGTGTGTGGGAGGGGGGGGGGTTCGACACAGGGTTCCTTGGACAAACAAGACCTCTATCTCGTTCTGACCACAGCGTGAGGTAGGAGCTGTTGGTAATGTGACCCTCTTCAGAAAACCTTGAGACGGTGGAAGGAGAGGGAAATGGCAGCCATCGTGGATATCACAAAATAAAACGTCCTGGTGCAGAAACAACATGCCACTCCATCACTGACACCACCGATTCAAAGGCTGCCTGGGAAGAGTTATTCCACACAGCTTGGACTGTGGATCACGGTAGCACTCGCTGCTTATAGAAAGGGCAATGGATGTGTGGTCGCTCACCTTTAGGGGGGAAGTAGGACTTGCTCTCGGCTTTGTGGGGCCAGTCCACCACCAGGTGACCATAGCGACGGAAACTGTTGGTGATCTCATCTGAAGGTGAGCGAGAGAGCGGGTGAGAGAGAGAGACAGAGAGAGAGAGAGAGAGAGAGAGAGAGAGAGAGAGAGAGAGAGAAAGAAAGAGTGAGAGAGTGAGTCAGAAAGAAGAACAGAAATAATATTGGAATGATTACTTGGAATGGCATTCATTCCAAGCAGCAGTGAGGCGTCGATAGAGGCAGTGTCTATTTTAACACTGAATTGAACACACCAATACCAATAACCTCTCCTATACTCAATATCGCTATTAATAGTGCGTGTGTGTATGTGAGGACTTGGTTCTGAAACCAAGGCAACATAGAAGAATAAAGCTGAATCTTCTCCAAAGATGAGGCTGTGGTAAATCATGGTTCTTTCTTGCCGAGCCAAAAGTGAACACTTCGCTGTACCGACACCGATATATTGTTCCACTTCTTATGTTATGACAAATGTACTTATTGTAAGTCGCTTTGGATAAAAGCGTCTGCAAAATGCCCTAAATGTAAATGTAAATGTAACACTTATGCCACCGTGAATCACCCTTCTGTCCACCCAAAAAGCAATACTCGTCAAATGATCGTTCAACCCTGCATACTCCTGCCAGCGATGCTACTGTTAATCAATGCACTGTCCATCGTTGCACTGCATATTTGCAGTGGTTCTTCATGTTCATCAGGGTCCTGCATATTTGTCTTGGTTCGGCATGTTCAAAGCACCGGCGTGGGAACGTCAACATTCCATAACAGTGTCATCGTAGCGTGGGGCGCGCTGTAATGTGGGGTGACCCTAAACGACTATCCTATCACCCGTCAGATGCAGACCGTCCTCGGAAAGTTCCTGCAATTAATTATAATAATCGTAATTATAATCGGAATCTGGACGTATAAATGAAACGTATAATGGGCCTTTAATTGCGACTATTCTCTGTTCTAAGAGACTTCTAATAAAAAATAAAGCAGAACATTTTTTTACAAAAAATAAATATTTATCCTGTACATTGTGTCTCAACGTCAGTCACACCACATAACACCTTTGAGTACGGCAGCCAGTAAAAGGCCTCGCCTTGCACCAAAAGGCTAATGATTATCGTAAAGTAAGCTCCAGACTCAACCCGCGCTGACAGGTTTGTCAACATGTCCGCAGCCCTGACGAGGCCGTAAACTATGGCCTGTGGGTGGAGCGCGGGCCAAGGAAGTATTTAATTCATGAACGCCGCTCAGCCGATTCTCTGAAACTCAAAGTGCACGGACCAGAAGTGCCGGTGCTGCGGTCTGGGTTTGGCGCAGGGCGACAGAGAGAGTCCAGAGACCTGTTGTCCGTTGAGACCCACCTTCGTCAATGTCGGGGGGCAGGCCTCCGACAAACACCTTCCTGGAGTAGCGCTCCATGCGCTCTCCGTTTTGACAGCGGGTCGGCGAGTTCAGGCCCGGGGTCAGTGAGGGGTCGCCATGGCCGTCGTCGAGGAAACCGTCCTCGAAGGGGAAAAGAGATGAGCGACCTGGGGAGATGGGAAGAGAGGTGAGACATAGGAAGAGAGATGACACATTGGAGGAGAGGTGAGACAGAGAGAGAGATGAGACAGAGAGAGAGATGAGACAGAGAGAGAGATAGACGTAGGAAGAGAGATATGATAGAGAGATGAGACAAAGGAGGAGAAATAAGCCATGGGAGGAGAGATGAGCCAGGGGGGTGAACGAGTGTAAAGGGTGAGAGTGTTAGACAGGAAGTGGGGGTGTGCGTATAAGAGTTAAGTACTGAAGTCCTCAGTTATCTCCATTAGGAACAAACACACAGCTCACTTAAAGCCCAGTCCAGTCATGTCCACTTCCGCAAATATTGACTGTGCCTGCCTACTTGTTAGATAGAGGTCATAAAATGGGGTTGTTTTAAGTCCAATAATGAGTGGCAGGAAGGGATCATTGTATGTAATGGTACATTATTCATCAAGCTCTTTTTATACCTGGAGGAGGGCTTTAAATAAGTGGACCATTACCATCGTGCTCAAGAGTAATCTAGTTTCAACACATGGGAGACAGTGCTGTGCTCTATTCCCACTTCAAATCACATTCACTTTATTTGGATTTGTTTAACATCTTGATTAACAAATAAAAATGTCAAAATGGCTGCCGTTCACACATCCTGATAACAACGGCAGGTCACATGGTTCAGTCAATGCGTGCTTGATAAAGAACACACAGGAATCGGCTGATATCCACACTGATCGATTGGTTGATCTCAACCAGTTAATGCTTTACTTATCAAGGCATTGATTGGTTACCAATGAGGACACCGCAACAATGAACTATGAATTTTAAGTAAAAACAGAAAATGTTTTCACAGAATCAATTGTGGAATTAAATTGATTGGCCATTGATTCCTGATCTCATCATCGGAACAATCAGGATGTCTTCATCAACGGCACAGGTAGCGTGGGCAAATGTTCACAGCTCAGAGGTCAAAAGGTCACAGGGTATAATCAGCATCTCATTGGGATGCTTCAGCTGTGCACACTATCTTAACGCAAATCCTCAAACAGAAGAGCTGCAAATGGTTAAGATCCAATCAAATAATTTGGCCCTAACTTTGTTTCTTAGAAAACTATGAAGAGGTTTCTATACATCAGATGGAGAGTTTGCAATTACATATATCAGTAGATTGCAGACAATTAAAAGATCCATTAAGATTCCCAGCACATTCAGTCCAAATTGCTATTATGATAATGAATTAGCAT
This sequence comes from Gaidropsarus macrophthalmus, assembly GCA_027123715.1. Lineage (NCBI taxonomy): Eukaryota > Metazoa > Chordata > Actinopteri > Gadiformes > Gaidropsaridae > Gaidropsarus > Gaidropsarus macrophthalmus. Next base: position 9,999 of record JAOTIX010096214.1, read on the forward strand.
TACAACAAAAGATATCTACAACAAATTTGTGTTGTGAAACTGAGCACATTATCTGGGTCACGATAATATGGCCTTCATGGTATAAAATGACACACAGCCTGGATGTCTTTCAACTAAAGAAATCCATGATTAGTTCCCAAGTCAGGTTCACCACCACATCCCCATTTAAGTCCACACAACACACATCGTTACTCTTTAGACTCTGGATCAAGTTGGAATTGACATTCACACATGAGCATTGTTCCGTAAAACATTTTGATGGCAGGTTTTGCCTGGGATGTTTTGTCAGTATCAGGGAGAGAACATCACGTAACCATTAAAATATTACCATCGTGTACCATCTCCTTTTCATGCCTAATATGAAAGGTTTTGCCATTTACAGATCAAGCTCGAAAATCACAGAAGCACTGATTCACAGGAGAAGGAATTCAATTAACCGATTTTTTATGCATTTCGCCATCAGGCAAATCTGAAGCGCATTCAAATTGAAACAAGCCAACTCAAGGGGTCGTCACCACATCCTGATCATATGCAAATAGAAAGGTTCACGTGGGTTCTGTTCATTCACATCCCAGGTGAAATGCTCTGCCCTGCCCAGCCCACCTCAAAACCAATCACGGGAAAATCAGCGAGGAGCTAGCGATTGTGCTCATGCCCCCCGCCCCGGACCCCACCCCTCCCCCACCCCTCCAACCTCTTTGCACTCGGGGCGAGGTGTTCCAGAGCTCAACAGGAGTCCAGGAACCGAGCAGGGACCCCCTCCACACCCCCATGATAATTGGACCTACTTGGAGCTACCGTGATAGCCACTGACTTTGTTTATTTTTTCGTTTTTTTTTCCTCCTACGTCCACGCCTTTGGTTCGAAGAGCGGGACTTTGTTGTGCGTTGGGGGTTTTGAGTGAGAGAGACACAACCCGAGTGGAACGATTACCTCAGGTGGGAGTCTTCACTGTCTGTCTTACACCTGCTTTGCTGACACGCGGGGAGCGCATTTTTAATAGTTGAGCTGTGTTTTGGATTCACTGACATTTGTGAGGACATCATTTGGTTTGGGACACAACAGAAGACGGATACATCTGGAGGTTTTCTTTGTGTGGTGAGAGACAGAGAGAGAGGCAACGTTGGGCTTTGGAACGGATAGGCAACAAGATGCCAAACCCAAAACAAAGGAATACCCCAGACCCCTGAGTGCTGTAGTCGGGAAGAGGCCAGCTAATCCAAAAAGAGGTTGAGACAAAAGGGGACAACGAGACAAGCTCACCACCAGCGTTACATCACCGCCTCCCCTTCTCCTGGACATTAGAAGAAGGTTTGGACTGATCTGGAACGGTAAAATACCCCAGCAGTCAATGGCTTCTCCCCAGCACATTGGAGCGTTTGCTTGTGTACGTGTTTGAGAAATATCTTCCATTCTCTTCCGTTTCCTGTCTATAGTTTCCTCCTTCAGGAACCTTTGAAATCCTGGACCTTCCTGGATCTTTTTGTTCTTTTCTCTTGGATAAACCAAACAGCTTTTGAGTTGGAGATGCCTCCAGAAGGCGTGAAGCCTTGGTGATCCCTCCACTCAGACCTAACCCCCCCCCCACCCGTCCAAGTCGCTCTCCAGGGGATTCTGGGATTCCAACGTAGGCCTGCCTCGCTCACCTGCTTGATGAAAGGTGATGTTTTGTTTTGAATGGTTCCATGTTTGTTCCCATCCCACTTGAAGTCATCCCACTCACACAGACAAAACACACACACACACACACACACACACACACACACACACACACACACACACACACACACACACACACACAC
>JAOTIX010096556.1:0-11690 GCA_027123715.1 Gaidropsarus macrophthalmus
CACACACACACACACACACACACACACACACACACACACACACACACACACACACACACACACACACATAAACACACCCATGGACCATACACACACAGTGTACACACACACACACAGATTACACACACACACAAACCGCACACACATACACACAATTACCCAATAGGATTGCCAACAGTACCCTGTATTCCCATAGCAGCAGCGTCAGTCTGTTGTTAGGGCAGGATCTGGTCTGTGGAACATTTACTGCATGACTGCGTGCCGTTTCTCCCCGAGGCGCTTATGCCCCCCCAACCCCCCCACAAGCTCCTCTGTCAGGTAACCAGCCGGCTTTGATGGGCCAAATTAAATAGGAGTTTAATAGAGTAGTTATGGAGTAGTTTGCTCACTCACTGAACTCCAAGTGAGTGTATGTAATTGCACTCTCTTAACTCTCTCGTTAAACCCTCTCTCACACTCACACACTCTCTGAGGCACGTGTGCACGCTCACACACACACGCGCACACACACACACACACACACACACACACACACAGAGTGGAATAGAGTGAGGGCTAAGGGTTCCTAGGTGGGCCTAGCTTGTTACTGTGGATGGCTTCAGCGTTCATGTGTGCACACTTTGTGACCGGGGTTAACAGACCTGTGGTACAGTATCAGTGTTCACGTGTCCGTACCCTGTGGAAAGGTTTAACAGACGTTGGCTCCTCCGATCCCGGGTCGAGCCCTGAGCTAATGGGAAGCATCTGACCTGAAGCCCGGGCAGACTGCGAGTTAAGGCCCGGTGCTCTGGCTGCCTAACCTCATGTTTTCACAGCGCGATGAGGGCACACAGGCGCTCTGTGGGGCCTCCGTGTAGGTGCACACACACACTAACTGGAGATGAGCAGTTGGCGGTTTCAGCGGCTTTCAGAGTTCACGGTTAAACCGCGTATCAGGCGGAAGACGAGGCCAAAAAATATATTTTAATTAAATTCTGGCAAGTGGCGGTTTAACCAATCAAATATGAAATATTGTTACCTACATGTTACCTTGTTACCTACACATTCAGCCGCAGATTTAATATATCATCTTTTTTGGTCAAATATTGTTAAATATCCTACATCCGAAAAAACGGGCACATTTTGAAATGGGCTAATTTTCATCAGGCAGTTTCATTAGGCAACTATGCATGCGGCTTTGTTTTGTTTTGTCGGTGATGGCAGCGCAGGTGAAGGGAGGTGAAAAGCTCAAAAAGGAATAACTAAAAACCAAGGAAAAATAAGGTCGGAAAAGTGCTGCCTGGATTAACTTTCATGAGTGGTGGTGAGCAGCAAAAGCTGCTTAGCTGTTTGACAGTCACAAGACGTGTAAGTCTAACAACTAGCATCACAGTGTGCTAAACCCTAAACCTCCACAAACACCATGACATCTTTCTTCCGTCGGGATCCCAATAGAGAACCACAGGATGTCAAATCAAAGCTGACCGATACATGTGTGGATCTGTGCGCCCGTTCCATAGAACAACAACCGTGCGGACGGATTATGCGTTTTGTGATGCGGTTGCGGAGTAAATAATAGTCTGAACCTTGGGTGGTGTTGATTACGCTAACGATGGCCCAACTGGCTTTACTGTCAGTCGCGAGGGGGGCGGGTGGGGGTGATGTGGTGAACCCAGCCCTGTGACGTGTTACAGGAAAGCACCAGCCTGGTGGTGGACGTGTGAGGTGGGGGAGGGTGGGTGGAGGTCAGCTGTGAATCAGTGCGTGGGGTTGAGAGGATGCCATCATTCGCTCATGTGTCCATGAGTTCATCTGAGGATTTTGTGAAGCATTTCATAATTTCTGTTCTCTCGTTTCCTTCCTAATTTGACTATGTACAGTGTGTGTGTGTGTGTGTGTGTGTGTGTGTGTGTGTGTGTGTGTGTTTGCGTGTGCGTGTGCTTGTGAAATATGTCATGTGTGCTGTGTAATGTTTTAAGCATATCAGTATGATTACGGTGATTGGAACGTTCGTGGAAAAGCGCATTTTGTAAACAGATAAACTCCACAATGTTATTCACATCTATTCGGATGTTGATTGGTGGTTGCTGTCTGTTAGAGAGTACATTTATTATTTGCACAGATCTTAAAATCTTGAAATATGTAAGTGTGTGTGTGCACAAGCAAATTCCATGTTTAATATTCTTTCCAATCTATATGGAAAAGATTGCAGATTGAAGATTGAAAGCTGTGATGCATGAAACAAATCCGTCGTCTCACACACAGCCTCACGTGTTCCACGTTAAAGGTGGTGAGTCTGGGTGACGAGGGGTCGCCCCAGTCTGTCTGAGCGAGGAGACAGAGAGCAGAGTGGGGTGCAGCGTACGGCCACAGTGTGGACGTACAGAGTGGAGGGGGGGGGACCTGTTGTGTCTGCTGAGGGCAGCAGCATTCCTCCGCTGTGCCAGGAAAGGCCCGCTTTGTTATTGAATTGGATTTAAGTGTTTCATTCTGTGCATGAAGGGAACCGTATCGTGATTGAATGCACCGTGTTTGTTTGTTTGTGTGTGTTTGAGTGTGTGTGTGTGTGTGTGTGTGTGTGTGTGGGTCCATTCCGTGTTATTTAATACATAGTGTATATGTGAGTGAATTTGTGTGTGGGTGCGTTTGTTTGTCAGATTTTCTGCATGTGTGTGTGTCTGTGTGTTCATAGCGGTCTTATGTGTGTGCGTATGTGTGTGTGCATGTGTGCGTGCATATGTGTGTATGTTTATATGGATCCGTGTGTGTCTCCATGCATGTGTGTGTGTGTGTGTGTGTGTGTGTGTGTACACATGCATGTTTGTGTGTGTGTGTGTATGCATGTGTGCTCATGTGTGTATGTTTATATGGATGCGTGTGTGTGTCTCCATGCATGTGTGTGTATGAAGGCGGTCTGGTCAGGAGGCCACAGGGTCGTATGGAGTGCAGAGAGAGAGAGAAGAGGAAACAGGCCTAATAGGAGCGCAGGCTGGCAGCTTCCTGTGCTGCAGGGTACAGAGAGGACACTGTCCGCTCCGCCCGCCGCACAGCCACCCGCTGCCTAACTCCATCAGCTCCCCCACTCTGGTCACATGCAGCGGTGGCAGCCCCGCCCTCTGCTCCACCCTCTGCTCCGCCCTCAGCTCCACCCGTACCCTCAGAGTCCAGTGCAGGAAACGGGGTTCTCATCGAGTCATAGTTAGTTATTTTGTTTTCGTTTTTTTTGCTGATTCAAACACAGACGTTCGATGAGAATTGACTCGACGGAGAGATACTGGTAGTATGGGGTCAGTGGTGTCTGTTCCGTCCCCAGCATGTTGGCGGCGACAGGTGTGTGAGCGCGTGTGTGTGTGTGTATGTGTGTGTGTGTGTAACCGCCGTGAGTCACGGCCGGGTCAGTGAGCTGCTGACCTCACACCGTAGCTGCGCGGTAATCAGCCGCGCTTGTCACCTTTCCTATCTGCACCCGGTCACCCTCACGTGTTCAGCTATCCGGTCCTCATCTCCCCAGAAGGAATGCCGAGACACGGGGGAGAGGAGGGGTTTGGGCGGATGATGCTCGTAACCTTTTTCTTCCTTGTGTTTTGCTCCCTCTTCTTTCTTTCTGGCGTAGCGCGGGCCAGAGCGTGAGCTCACCGCTGCTCCGGTGTGGATTGTAACTGACCCGTGTTTTGCATAAGCTCTTCCTCCAACTTCTCCCTCCCTCCTGCGCTCCGTAGCTACGAGCTCGCGGCTACGAGCTCGTGGCTACGCTCCCCTCTGGGGCGCCAGACCCAGGGGTTACAGCGCGGTGGTCGTCCCCCCCCCCACCCCTGCCGTGTGTCTAGTACCACATCCTACCTTGTCTTTTGATTGGCTCGCGCGGCTGGCTCCGCGGCTAGCTAGCTCCTAGCTCCTAGCTCCTAGCTCCTCGGCAGGCTTGACGTTCTCTCTGCACTCCCTGCGGTGTGTGTCAGAAAGCCCAGGAGCAGTGGCTCAGAAAAGGTTGCCGGTTGTGTTTTGTGTTGCCCAGGGTGTGCGTGGCGGTTCAGGACACGGCCAGCGCTACAAGCGGTCTGTAATGTGTGTGTGTGTGTGTGTGTGTGTGTGTGTGTGTGTGTGTGTGTGGGGGGAGGGGGGTAATGGAAATTGCAGCGCTGTTACGAAGGGGGTCTGTGCGAGAGGTCATGTGATTACTGCATTACCACCACATAATGAGAGTCATTTGTCCCGATCACTGAGGTCTCCTTCAGTCTGAGGAGTGCTCCGAGGGAGAGAGAAATAGTCAGAGAGAGGGAGAGCGAGGGAGAGAGAAAGGTTGGAGAGAGAGAGAGAGAGAGAGAGAGAGAGAGAGAGAGAGGGGGAGAGAGAGAGACGGAGGAAGAGAGAGGGTGGGGGAGAGAGATAGAGAGGGAGGGGAAGAGAGAGAGATGGAGGAAGAGAGATGGAGGGAGAGAAAGAGGGTGGGGCAGAGAGAGAGGGAGTTAGGGCGTTGAATAGACAGAAGAAAGATAAATAAATAAAGTGGGGTGTCCCTCTGGGAGGGTTGGGGGGGAACGTGAGGCAGGTGCGCGACCCCCAGCGTCAGACGGCTGAGGTCATCCCTGCGTGTCCGCCCCCCACCCCCCCACAGGCCCTTTCCATCTCCTCACCTCGGTGGGCTGCCAGTCGGCCGTAATCCCTCCATCCCTCCTGTGTGGTGCTGTGTGACGAGGGGTCTCCTACCCCCCCATCCCAGATAAGATAATGACTTTATTCCTCCCAGATGGGCAGTTTGGAGGGCTGCATAACAACTAGAACGTAGTAAATAGTAAACATTAGGACACGTTGTGCAGCAGGAACAGAGATCAGTGTTCCATTACATTTGTACCTTTATAAATATAGTTCTACTAATGCAAGTACTACTGCTACTACGACTATTACCACGACTACTACTCTTACTACTATTAATACTATACTTCTACTGTTACTACTACTAGTAGTACTACTATAATACTACTGCTACTACGTCTATATTAGTTATATTAGTTCTATATTATTTATCCTAGGCCAGCATGTCACTGCAGCTTCTATTATCAACCTCAAACTCAAACCCAAACACACACACACACACACACACACACACACACACACATATACACACAACCAACCTTAAACACACACACTGGTTGTACAGAGGTTGTATATTGTTATATTTATATATGTTTCATATTGCACTGTTGGAGGAGCCCAGGACTAAAGAATTTCATTGCCAGTGACTGCTCTGTAATTGCTGTGCATATGACAATAAAACCACCTTGAATCTTGAATCTCATACTTCCCATAGCACATGAAGGCAGCATGTACCCTATTTCCTGTTAGCGGTGTCTAAATGACGTCAGCATTGTCACAACCTGGCTCAACAGTATGTAACAAAAGAGGGAGACCACACATAGTCAGTAAATAAATGCTAAATTGTTTAATTAACCAAAGGAATTTAACAATATAATTAGGTATCAGTTGTCAGTATGTATGCAGTGTCTGTGTTTGTATGTATATGGAAACAATATCGAAACAAATGATAATGTCAGTCGGTCGGTCAGGGCAGGAGAGAGAGCGAGAGGATCCTGAAGGTCTGATTTTTAGCCACCTGAGCCCATCTTGCTCAGGTGTGTTGCATCACTGGTAGCATAGCTCCTCCCACCAACCTCCTGAAACAATTTAAACCCACAGCCAAAAGGACAGAGCAGGACCAACCCCAAGGGTCATCACACACGAACAGGGTTCCTACCCTGAATCCTAAACGTAAATACATTAACATTTCACTATTCTTCCCTCTTGAACATCATTGTTCACCTTTGTGTAACTTAACACTTCCACCATCTCCAAACTCTGCATCTCCACCTTCAGCAACCATGGCACCTAGAAGCAATTTAAGAAGAAGGAAAACAGAGGCAGAAGACAGGAAATATTATTCATGTTAAAGAGTTACAAAAAAGGTGCACGGGACAAAGCATCCGCCATGATATTATCTTTGCCCTTAATATGCCGGATGTCCAAATTGTATGGCTGCAGAAACAAAGCCCACCGCCTCAGTCTCTGGTTTGGATTCTGCATAGAGTTCAAAAAAATTAAGGGGTTATGGTCAGTGAATACCACAATTGGTAGGTGTTGAACTTCTTTGAAAAGAAGCTAACTGGATGGTCAATGCCTTGTTCATCAGCTTGGAGTAGTACCGCACGTACAGCACCTGCTCCAACATGACTTGCATCCACTTGCAGTTTGAAGGGCTGATCCAGTCGGGGAGCTACTAAAACTGGAGTCGAACACAACAGAGCTTTGACATTACAGAAAGCTTGCTGGCAGGTGGCATACCAAATTAACCTAGATTTAGCCTTTCAGTAAGTCAGTCAGCGAAGACACCACTGTCAAGAAATTTCGGCAAAAACAGCGGTAATAACCGTCCAAACCCAAAAACCTCATTAATTCTTTTTTAGTCATGGGGACAGGAAACTCCTCAATAGCCAACACTTTGGCATTAACAGGCCTCACATGACCCACAACCTTTCCCAAATATGTCACAGTTGCTTTAGCGAACTCACACTTGGCCAAGTTTACAGTGAAATTGCTATCTGCTAATCGTTCAAACAAAGCATGAATGCTACTTAGATGATCTTCCCAGGTATTACTGTATATCACCACATCATCTATATACACAGCGCAACCTTCAAGTCCATTAACAACGGTATTCATGAGTCGTTGGAATGTAGCCGGTGCGTTCCGTAAGCCAAAACCCATGACTGTATATGAAAACAAGCCAGATGGTGTTATAAAAGCAGATATTTCCTGAGCTCTTGGAGTTAATGGTACCTGCCAGTACCCTTTTAATAGATCGAATTTGCTCACATAGCTTGCTGCACCAACTTGATCAATACAGTCCTCGACACAAGGCAAAGGATAGGAATCAGGCTTTGTTACAGCGTTCACTTTTTCGAAAATCAGTGCAACATCGTGGTGACTTATCAGATTTTTCAACAAGTAGACATGGAGAAGCCCAACTGGAAGAAGAGGGTACCGCAATGTTGTTCTCAAGCATGTACTTAACCTCACCATCTATTACTTTGAGCTTCTCCTCAGAGACTCTATAGAATCTTTGACGAATTGGTTTTGCATCGCCCACGTCAATATCATGTTCAATAACATTGAACATTGAGTTTTTGAAAGTGTGTCACCAAATAAAGATGGATAACTCTTCATCAGTTCAGCCAACTCTACACTTTTCAACTGTCAAATGAGCCAACAACACATCCTGATTTTGAAGTGATTCAGAATTCTTTAAACGGCCACGCAGTAAAGAATCATCCGGTGCCACCACATCTTCCCCCCCACTAAATGCTGATTGCACCACAGAACAAACAGTCAAAGCTGGACACACTTCTGAAGAAGGAGAATCTGAGGAGCCAAACATAACCTTAGATGATGCACAAACGATAATAATATGATTTTAATACGTTTATGTGGCAAAGCTGGTTTCTTTTCCTGCAATCTGGAGTCTCAATTAGGTAGTTTTGCTCAGACAGCTGTCGCACTACAGTATATGGTCCAACAAACTTTGCTTGAAATGGTGACCCCATAATCGGCAACAACGCCAGTACTTGGTCACCCTCACTAAATTGTCGCTTCTCAGAACGCCTGTCATAGAACTGCTTCATCCTAGCCTGAGATTTTACCAGTTTTTGTTTTGACCAGCCATATAAAGCCTGTGTCGGAAACCATTCACGTAGTCTATCAGGTTGGGAGGGGGATCATCTGTAATCCACTCATCCCGGAGTACTGCCAAAGGTCCACGTACCATGTGACCAAAGACTAGGTCATTAGGACTGAACCCAGTACTCTCTTGAGAAACCTCCCTGGCAGCCAAAAGTAACCACGGTAAACCTTCCTCCCAGTCCCTGTTCAGTTCTGTACAAAATGCTCTCAACAAAGACTTGATAGTCTGGTGAAATCGTTCTAAAGCACCCTGGCTTTGTGCATGATAAGCAGATGCTTGGTTATGCTTGATGTTTAATTGCTTAAGAACTTGTGCAAACAAATGTGATGAAAAATGAGACCCTTGATCGCTCTGAATGATCTTTGGTATTCCAAATATGGCAATAAACTGAGTAAAAGCCTTGACTACAGATTTAGCTGTAATTGTACGCAATGGATATGCCGCTGGATACCGCGTGACCTGGCACATTACAGTCAATAAATACTCAGACCGAGATTTTGATTTAGGCAGAGGCCCAACACAATCAATGATTAAATGTTCAAATGGGTTGCCCACTGCAGGAATTGAACATAATGGAGTCGGTTTAATAGACTGATTTGGCTTACCTGTTACTTGACATGTATGGCAAGTCTTAATGTAAGCTGCAACATCACGCTTAAGACGAGGCCAAAAGAAGTAACGCAAAATTTGACGGTAAGTTTTCTTGACTCCCAAATGCCCTGTCTGGTCATGAGAACACTTCAACACTTAATTTCGATACTTGCATGGAACCACTATTTGGACAACCGAATCACCCACACAATCAAAACCCTGCGCCACCCATTTGCGGACCAATACCTCACTCTGCAGGAAATATCCGCAGGCTGCATTTTTAGCTTGAATGCTAGGCTGCACCTGGTCAAACAGCTCACTCAGAGAAGTATCTGCTCGCCGTTCACTGATAAGCTCCTGCTGAGAGATAGAAAGACATCCAGTTACATGCAAATCAACTTCCAAATCGCACTCTTCCTTCTGAACTGTGCCTGACTGATCTCAGTCATTGCACGTGTCACAGCACAAGCTGTGAAGACCTCAGGGAACTTTAGTTCACAGTCATCTGGTTCCTTTAACAAAGGTGTACACTTCACAGGTGGACAGCCGTCAGCCCAGACACAATTTCCAGCCAAATCATTCCCCAAAATCACATCTATCCCGTCAATAGGCAAAGCAGGCCTGACCACAATGTGAAGATCACCATCCGCAAGATCACAAAACAGTCTCACTTTGTGTAAAGGAGCACATAGGACATTTAACCCCATTCCTTGTGCCAGCACACAATGACCAGTATCCGATTCCTGGGAAAAAGGCAGCGCAGAAGCCAGAATAAATTAATCCCTCGCTCCTATATCTCTGAGAATTTTCACAGCCACTTTATTTTCTCTACCAGTGAGAGACACAAACCCATCCAATACAAAAACTTCAAAGCCAGAATATTTGTCCGTTTCAGGTTTAACTGAATCGCGCAACTCTTCCGAAACCACGCAGAGCGATTTCCCCTGTTTTTCAGTACAGGACACTCTGCTTTCCAATGTCCTCTTTCATGGCAATAATTACATTCTTGACCAACAACAACTGAACGTGAAGCACTGTCCAAATTTTCCTTTATGTGCCAGTACATATTCATCTGCCACAGTAGCAGCTTCAGGGGCAGTTTTTATACCCCGTTCAGCAATATGAGTGGCAACTTCGGGTGGAATACAGTCTTTAAACTGCTCTTGTATCATCAGGTCACACAGATCTTTAAAAGTAATAACCTCCAATGCCGAACACCACCTGTTGAAATGTTTAGTTAAATCCTTTACAAACTCAACATGTGACTGCTTCTCACACTTCCTCCATGACTTGAAACGCTGCCGATAGGCCTCTGGTACCAACTCATATGCTTGTGTCTTTAACAGTAGCATCATTTTGACTTTCAATTTCACCAAGTGCTGAATACGCTTCTTGGGCCTTTCCTGTCAGTACCGCTTGCAACAAAAGTACACGGTCAGCCTCAAGGCCAACCTCTCACCTTGGCAACGCCCTCAAAAAGGGGAAAAAACGTGTCTGGGTCTCTCTCCTCAAACTTTGGTACTAGACGCAAATTGCCCACCATGTCAAACCTTTTCAAATTTTGTAAACCAGATGCTACAGACTCTTCTGACCACCCTGCACCAGCATCACCTGATACCTCACCTGTCTACCTGCCTTAATTAGATCTAATTGGTACTGCTGCAACTCCAATTTAGCTTTTTCCAAAGACTGCATTAACCGTTCCTTTTCTATACCCAATTTATCCCTCTCGATCTGCAATAGTAACAGCTCTTTTTGCTGCTCAAAAGTCAACGCTACTGCAGTTGAACCCTCCTTTGCAACATCATCACTTGTACTCTGCAAAACACCATTTTCAATTAAAGCAGCCCTCAACAACCCCTTAATTTCCTTCTTCAACCGCTTTTCTCCAATGTCGACGTCATAATGTTCAACGAGCTTCAAGAGTTGCTCCTTTGTGCAACTATTCAAAAGTTAATCTGATGGAGACTGAACAAAACCAGTAAGAGTAGCCATAACAAAACAATCTTGATTCCTGAAATGCAGAAAAAAATGCAGCTTTCCTGCTAACTACCTACGCAGAAACTTTCTAATCTCAACACTCTTCATGCAGTTACTTACAGCGGGTATTTATGCACTAAAAACCACTAGAACCAGAAAGGCAACTGTAAAAACAGCGACCCCCTTGAATCCAGGGATGTGCCCCAGAGACAACCGCTCTAACCGCTTTCACTGCAACACTATCAAGATTTATGAACGAATCCCAAAGGAGAAACGTTCCTTCATCCTACCAGAGAAAGCTCAAATGTGCACAACAAACAATCAACACCGTTTCCATGGGCCTCAATTTCCAAAACTGCGCTAACCAAACTCACTGACTCAACTGACCAAATTTAGCAATTAACCATACCAAAACCCAAAGTAAACCTATGCATACTCAAGACTATGACCAACTCAAGACTATGAGGCCTCCCAAAACTAGTACTTAGCAGCTTTAATACCCAGACTACCACCTCAAGTCCTCCATAGAAAAACTACTAACTTGCTCTATTCTCCTTTAAAGGCAAGCCACATTGTAGCTCCTGAGAAGCTACCGTATCTTTACTGTTGGTGACTAGGAAGAAGTTAAAAACTTTCTAGATGTAACCTGTGTTGTGTTTTCTTGGTTTGTTCAAGTATGGACTGGGATGCTCAGCATTGAGTGCAGCAGATGTATTGGTTACCTGCACAATGGGTTCAGCAAACATAAAAAACAGTGTCATTTTCTGGTCCGCCTGCAGCAGACACCGTCCTTTCTGCTGCAGGACACCCAGAATGCAGCACTAAAATAATATCAAAATAAAAGTTCTGACCCAATGACAGGATTTAACACTCATTCTATCTACTCCGTTACATACACCCCCCTTCAATCCTGGTAAATTGGGGACGTACTGGTAAAACCATCACCAAAATAAAGAGGAAGAGAGAGAGAAAAACAACTCTTGGGCCACAAATCCGAAGAAGAGGAGAGAAAAAAAATTATATAGGCACTAACAAGTCACTAAAACCGAATATCACTAGCTGTCAATTAAGGAATCCTCCAACTAAGGAGTACTTAAAGAATGGGATGGCGCCAAACCCAAGATCAAAAGTAGACTCTTGAGATGCCTGTTACACATCAAATATTGCTATAACTGATAATTCTTTCTAATTGAGTCCTACTGTGTCTACAGACCGACTACATTGACATCTAGTACCTATATGTTGAATCTTAAAACAAACTTTTAACTAAATAAATGAAATAATTCACTGTTGACTCTGAAGTGTCAAGGACTTGCTCTTTCATTTCGCAAACAAGCCTCTCTGGAGGGTTGACGGCCCTGCCTCGTCTGGTTCGAGCTACTGTGTCCTCAAAACCCAGAGGTTGAGCGCA
>JAOTIX010097092.1:0-11531 GCA_027123715.1 Gaidropsarus macrophthalmus
TATGAATGGGTGAATGCGAGGTATAAATTGTAAAGCGCTTTGGAAAAAGGCGCTATATAAATACAGTCCATTTACCAATTAAAATTAAAATAATGAAAGAGAAGGAAAGCAAGCCATCATCTAATTATTGTTTCAAGTATTGCGTAATGTATTGTAATTTACTCAACATTGGAACATTGAAAACAACCCCACATTGAAACATAGTTGCTTGGAAATGTACTTTCATATTCAGCCAATACTTTTGGCTAGGCCAGTCGTTCATACTGTATTCATGAAGCCCATGCGGCAACAGCTGTAGTGTTTGACAGTGGAATGGTACTGAGTTTGATCCTCAATATTCACAACTAAACATTTCTGCATTCCCGAAGAAATTACCAAATGGTAATTCATAACAGTAAATGTTAGGGCATTTACAATTGCTATAGAACATTTCCTTGGTCCATAATGACAATTGGTGCACAATACAGGTACATGAATTAACTCTTCATTAAAATGTGTAACTATATGAATAAGAATTGCAAATAAGTTAATTTACAGTTTAGTAATGGTGCAGTAATCATTAACAAATGGTGTTCATGATGTTAATGTAAGGTAATAGCTTTCATCTTCACTACCAAGATATTAATATCTACCTTAAATAACTAACCTTATAAATAATAAATAACTAACCTTAACTCATTGACAAGTTCATTAACCCCTATTATTATTATTATTCATATGTTGAATGTATGCACCAACAACCACAGCAAATTCCTCGAATGTGAAAACTGCTTGGCGAATAAAGCAATTCTGATTCTGATTCTGATTATGCCTAACCATAACCCCTATGCTAATATAGGAATGCTTATTTCTGCATGAACACGTGTTTAATATTGATAAATGAATGTACCCTTGTCAAGCATTGGACCAATGCTGTTGGTTCGCAAGACTCGCCATGGTCCACTTATATATCAGCTTTAGGCTGATATATAATTCGGTACCATTTGACTTACACTCAACTGACCATACACAGTAGATTGCCTTCTATGCTCTGCAGTAATGCTTGAGAAACGCTGACTCCATGTTGACATAAAACAGAACCAGGGCTACATATAACATCGCTCCTACAGTGATGGTATTGACAGGGGGGCTCCTGGGATGTGATGAATACATAGCCTGGCAGTGAGACCACAGTTATAGGCGCAATAGTGAGGCAAGGCAAAACATAGTGGGGTTACTACCAGATCATGTACATGACACAGGCGTCATATACTCTATAATCTATCATGGGTAACTGTTAAGCATTAGGTTGTTGATTGAGTGTGTATGCTAATATGTGATTATGGGTGAGTCACAGCTAAAGATATTTTATGATGCTGTTGTAGGTGACCAGTAAAATGCGAGCAATTATCTGAGTGGGTGCCATGTCGCTAAAGAAGCTCAGCTTAAAATGTTCAAGCTGTACACTGCTTTCTTCCAACATTTAATGCATATTATTAACATATGTATATCAAACATTTAAACTGTATTAAAGCTATGTGAAACGTGCAATATGTTTGCCTGTGCATGGTTGTGTTGGGATCAAGGTTGCCATTTGCTGTGTGCATGTGGATGTATGAATTTATGACTCTCTGTGTGTGTGTATGTGTGTGTGTATGTGTGTGTGTGTGTGTTTGTGTGTGTGTGTGTGTGTGTGTGTGTTTGTTTGTGTGTGTGTGTGTGCACGTGTGTGTGTGTCTGTGTGTGTGTGCACGTGTGTGTGTGTGTGTGTGTGTGTAAATGTAAGGCTTTAAAAAATGTTGCCGTCATGATTTTGGCTCGTAGAGAACGAGGCATGAAGGAATACAGATATATTCAGATGAGAGATTACATTTTAGAAAATGCAGAAACAAGCTATTGCATCGTTGTATGTTATCAATCAATGTATAATAAGACAAAGTAACAAAGTCTTCTTCATTCCTTGGCTTGCAGTGTGGCGTATTTTCATTTCATTTTCATTAAGTTCATTGTTCATGTTACACTTACTTGCCAACACATTTTGATTATCTGAATGCCTAAGTAAATAATTTGGATGTCCAAAACATCCATTCCTTTCATCGCTCGGTCACATTTGCTTTCTCATGCGAAACACAGATGGTCTCACAAGGCTACATACACCAGGTTTTCCTTTTTTCAGGCCGGTATCAAAAGGTGATTATATATAATTTAAACATATAATTAAACATTTTAATAGATACCTACTCACATTGACACTTTTATGTGGAAGGGGAAGAGGGACGAGGGAGAATGGGAGAAGAGGAGCTGTGATGCTTTACGAACACTGTCTCACTGCTGGAAATCATGAAACACGGGGACACACACAAACATAGACAAACACAGAGGCACGCGCTGACATAGGACACTCTGGATTATATTGTGTTTTGATTGGCGAAATGGGTAGCCATGGTGGTGAAGCCATGGTAAATGGCTGCAAAATATTCACCCACACCAACACACACTCTCGATCAGACACACACACACTCTATCTCGTGGAACGAAATGATGAAATACGCACACACATACAATTACACACACAAACACACACATACTCATTATACAGCACGCAACTGCTCCCACTCTCTCTAATGTTTAATGAGGCATCCAAGGTGGACTGGAGAACTGTTTTTAAGATGGCTCAATTGCTGGAAGATGTCTGCTGTATTGCAGGTCTGCAGCTGAAAGGGGGGGGGGGTGTATATTGATGGTATTAATCAGGTCACTAATACCCCAGAGATAGATGAAATGTTAAACAGCTGGGCTGTTTTACACTAACATATTATTCTTATCAGCATACAGCCCTGCAGTGTAGGATAACAATGCCCTAGCGGTTCCCAACTCATTCATCAGGATGAATGCAATCAATGCATCTGTGCAAATCGTGACCTGGAGACCTTCCAACAGGTGGTTTTGAATTCAGATATCGTTTCTAGTGGCTTTTATTATGGTCATTATGGGGAAATGAAATTGCTGGGGGGGAGAAATTCAAATATCCATCTGCGATATTAGCATCTGGTTTGACTTATATGTGCATTTATTGAACATACTGAGTCGAGCAAGTCCCTACATGTGTGTGCGTGGGGTTGAGAATATTGATGGAGTTGGCTCTGGAAATGGCGGAATCAGAAGAGATTACTGAAAGAATGGAGCAGATAGTTTGTTCAACAGAGTTCTGTAGCAATGAAGGGCAACTGTAATTGGATTAGAGTACCTTTTTTTTGGGGGGGGGGGGTGACTGTGACTCGGTGGCTCTCCCAGCCTTTGGCTCGGGCTGCTAGGTAATCAAAGCAAGAGTGGATGTGGACGCTGCCCAAACGAGATGCCTGTGCCATTGCAATCATCCAAAAAGCAAAGTAGGTAAAAGCCATCATTTTGGTGATATGCGGTGTGCAAGTGAACAATGCAATGGACCAGAATACAGTGTTGTTGATTCGTCTTTTAACACATACAAACACACAACAAACATACCAACCCCACACCAAATGGGAGAATATAGACAAAAACAACCACCATCCGGGTACAGATCTCCTCAGCTTTACTCTGTGAATAATGCTGTGGTCATTCATTGAACAAAGATTTGGATTGAATTTGAATAGCTAGACAGACATGTTCCACACAAGACATCACTTCCCTGAAACCCCAATAGGGATAATAAGGAGACATAAGTCAGGCTGTTCATAAGTAGGTGTTAGTAACATGGATAAGTAAAGAGATTGGTACTTGTCATACGTGATATGATGTAATTAGAGGGTTGTAATGGACTTACACCCACTCAAGCAGAGGTTATCTGGGTACGGCCGTAATCTAATAACATAATGTGAGGACTGGACCACCCATCCTGATGTTACACTGTTCACTTGCATCCTTCACTTCCGAAGATAAGGGCTTGGAGTGATTCTAAAGATAGGGTTGCAAGGAGATAGCCAAATCCCTTATTTTTCTTCTCTGTAGTACAAAAAGTGGATATGAGCAGCATTCCTTTTATGTACTTATAGATCACACAAAGAGATATGTTTTGGCTTCCTGTTAGGGGTGTTACATTAAAGGTTGTATCAGTTATTCTGCTATTTGTTTAGTAGATCAATTTGTATTTGTGTACGATCTCTGAGCATAGGCTGCCCACAGAGACATTTTTTTGACGGCCTGCTTATGGGGAGGGCAGCTAGCGGATCATGAGGAAATATCAGATGAATGTGATTATTTATGTTTCGGCCTTGAATCGCTGAAACAACCTTTAAAGGCATAAGGTCAATTATGTTCATGTTTAGGCATTATTTTAGTTACAGTTTAAAGGGGAACTCTGGTGTAAAATGGTTCTGGGATATGTTTAGTATGATAACGAGTTTGAACGTTTGATATAGAGCAAAATAAATCAGATACGACACAAAGCTATGTTAGATGTTTTTATCCGATTCTACCAAAATGCTAATACGTTTATGTCATGGGCATCGACTGATGTCAAAAAGAAATTGCTTTTTTTAAACCATTTACAAGGCTTATTAAGAATCCTTAATAATTACTTTTTAATTATACAAACTGATCCCTTCGTGTGTTCAATATATTTTCAATATTTCTACTTATGGTTTGTGAAGAAGCCACTGCAGTCTACTAGAATAGCAAAACTCAATTTTCCCCCCGAACCCCACACACCTGTCTAAAAGTCCTACTTTGTCTCCTCTCAAGCTCCCAAGATGCCTGAGACTAGCCTTCCTGGACATGACAAAAATGCACATTCACTTGCTATAACTACTGCCAGTTTTTAGTATGTGAGTGTCAATTACCTGGCATAAAATGGCATCTATCTTTACAAGTAAGACTCAAAATGCATTTGGTGCTGCTTCACCATATGCTGTTGAAAATAGAATATGAAACCAGTGTATTACCCTGACCAAAACATAATATATAATATAAGATATATTTGCATTTTCTACATAAAGTCTGATTAACATAATCATCTCAGTCCTTGTGCTAAGTCTCCTTTACCTCAACACAACCTCCAACGCAACACTTTCATCACAAACCTGAACATGCACAGAAGACCCAAGATTACTAAAACAGAAGGAAAGCAGACAGGGCCTTTATTTAACAATGATCAGTTTATGTTTTAATTGTACAATTATACGTTTTGAATCCATTGGGTTACAAATATAAAGGCATATGGACAAATAATTCTCGTGTATTAAATAAAAGAAATATTTCACTTATTTTTGTCTAATAGTGGAAATACTGTGCATTCACAACCCCAGCCATGTAATCACCCAATTAGCCTTAAGATGTTTTACAGTGCTTCTACTTCGAATTATTGAGTGCCTTTGTAACAAAATTACACTTTAAGCTCCTCATTTGAATTTGTATTTTTCAGTATATTGCTCAAAGCAGTTCTCTGATTATACCCTCTTTTATTCCACAGATTTGCTAAATTGGTTTTGTTCTTATTGAAAACTGCAAATGAGACATGATTAACAGGAAGCTATCTGGAAATCAATCACTCTTTCTCTAAAAGAGGAATGAGCATGACTCGATCCACTGCTCGCCATAGTAAACACCTTTCTGTCTCACTCACACACACACACAAACAAAACAGCAGGCATGGAGTGTATGGATGATGATGATGCACGCATGTGCATCAAACGGAGCCTTTCCACCAATGGCCGTGGCTGTTTTGGCATGGTCATGTCTAGGCTCTCGCTGTGAAGACAGATGGCCAGTAAGAGACTTTCCTACAAACAAATGATATCATACCCTCCTGTCCCCCTCCCACAGATACACATTCTCCCCAATCTGAGATGTGCACACGCATGTGCACATAAAGACACTCTGTCACACACACACACACACACACACGCAACATATACACATGCACACACGTCGTGTGTGTGCGCCAAGAAAAGGCTTCCTCGGCACCTGCAGATTTGTCTCCATGCAAAAATGAATCATGCTGAACATCCTCTCCCCACCAAGTGTGTGTGTGTGTGTTGGAGATAGAATATCAGAGGTCAGCAGCTCCAATCTCAGTTTCTTGTTGCTATTTTTATTTTTCTGGGGACAAATGGGACCATGTTATTGCTTTGAGTGGTGTACCATTTCTCTTTTGTGGAAGCTCTTTCATTAAACATTGCATGAAATCATTTGTGTGAATTATGTCATCGTCCCCAAAGGACTCCCCCCCCCCCCCAATCCTCAACATATATTAACTTTGCTATTTTTGTCTGACCAACCATGAAAAAGGGTTGACACTTTATGTGCAGAACCATGTATCAATCTTCCATGTAAATATTTTTTCACGTTGTTTTGTGAGGATGTTATGACACCTTTGTTTTTCTGTGCCCAACAGCCACATTGAATGTGCATTCAGGCAGATCCTCTGTAAGATTATTTGGATGAGATGATGGTTGAGAGCAAAGGGTATGGGGGTGTATTTAAACTGACATTGGCTGGAATCTTTGTGAGTGTCAAGTACACCGCTTCGTTTTTGTTGCTTCATGAGCTGGGCTTAATAACCGAGCTGTGTATCATCATCCGCAAGGTGTAAATGTCATTCTGTATAGCTCAGCATTTCATGTGTCTTCGCCCGAATAGTAGTAACGCGTTGGTGTTTGAGCATTGCTGTAAATGGATTTCTTTGTGGGTCTGGAGTCAAATAGCTGGGCTGGGCTGTTGCTTGGTGGGTATCCTCCAGGCTTCTTTAAGGTCGTCTTATCACATCCTTGTTTATGTGCCGCGTGTGACGGAAATATTACAATCAGAATCAGAAAAACATTTATTGCCAAGAAGCGTTTTACTTGACATGGTATGAAGGTGCATATATTAAGACAACAAACTATGTACAAAAAGTGTCTGTTATATATATGTATATATACAATGTGTGGTATGAAAAATATAAAAATAATATAAACATAAGAGACATTAATGGTGAGATAAATACAGATGGAACTGATGGAACTGTACAGCAATGACTACGGCAAAAGTGTGCAAATTCTGCATTATTATAATGCATACATTCAAGGGCGGTTGTGGTTAGGAGTGCAAGAGTCGGTGACCGTGGGGATGGCGGCCCCAACTGCAGAGGGGAAGAAACTTCATATGGCAGGAGGTTTTGGTCCTGATGGATCGCAGCCTCTTGCCAGAGGGAAGAGTCTCGAAAAGTCTGTGACCAGGGTGGGAGGGGTCGGCCACAATCCTACCTGCCCGCCTCAGAGCCCTGGAGCTGTGCAGGTCCTGAAGGGATGGAAGGTTGCAGCCAATCACCTTCTCAGATGAAATATTGCATTTATTATCACACAAGGTACAGTGAAATTGTCTCTCTGCATTTAACCCATCACCTGCATGACACAGCACACACACACACATTGTGCAGGGAGCAGTGGGCAGCAGCGGTGCCGCAGTTTTTGGGGGTTAGGTGCCTTGCTCAAGGGCACTTCAGCCGTGGATATTGAGAAGGGGGAGGCTCTGTTCAGTCACCCTCCCCACCCACATTTTTTCTCCCTCTGGTCCTGGGAATCGAACCTGCAACCCACCAAGCACAAGCCTGGCCCCCTAGCCATTAGATCACGGCTGCCCCAGCAGAGCGTATGATACGCTGCAGCCTGTTCTTGTCCTTAGCAGTGGCAGCAGCTTACCAGATTGTGATAGAGGAGGTGAGGATGGACTCGATGATGAGTCCAGTTTAGAAGTGCACCATTGTCTTTGGTAGGTTACATTTCTTCAGCTGCCGCAGGAAGAACATCCTCTGCTGGGCTTTTTTGGTGAAGGATCTGATGTTCAGATGCCATTTTAGGTCCTGGGTGATGATGGTGCCCAGGAAGCAGCAGGACTACACAGAGCCAACTGGGAAACCGTGGCCTAATGGCCTGGCTTGGCTTGTGCTCGGTGGGTCGCAGGTGCTCGGTGGGTCGCAGGTCGCAGAGGGAGAAAAAAATGTTGGTGGGGAGGGTGACTGAACAGAGCTTTCCCCCTCTCAATATCCACAGCTGAAGTGCCCCGAGCAAGGCACCTAACCCCCAAACGCTGCACCGCGGCTGCCCACTGCTCCCTGCACAGTGTGTGTGTTCTGTGTCATGCAGGTGATGGGTTAAATGCAGAGAAACAATTTCACTCTACCTTGTGTGTGTGTGACAATAAAATTCAATATTGCAATATATTGAACCACACAGGGTGATGGGGGTGGGTGGTGCTGGGTTCTTTCTGTAGTCCACAATAATCTCCACTGTCTTTAGAGCGTTGAGCTCCAGGTTGTTTTGGCTGCACCAAGTCATCAGATGGTCTCCCACCTGTAGGCGGACTCATCCCCGCCAGAGATGAGCCCAATGAGTGTGATGTCATCCGTAAATTGAGTTATTAAGTTAGTAACATGAAATCTGTCAACTGATCGAATAAAAGAAAAGGCTGTGTGTGCAATGTATCAAATTTGTATTCTCATATAATGGATAATTGAGCCTCAATTTCCTTAACCAATTGCCATTGACTATGAGAACAGTGAATTTCCTTGATAAACACCACACTATTTAATGATCCAATGCCAAATTGTATTTTCAGAATTTAGAGCATGACATACATATATGCTTCCTTTGGCCTTCGGGTTGATGTCAAACAATGTCTGCTTTTCCTATATCTGTCAATTGACATAGTATATATCTTGGAGCTGGCTCTGTCCTTTCTACTTAGTATCTCCCTGGCGATGGCCCAGCCCGCCTTCTGGGCAAAAAGCAAGGCACATGTGTGTTATACAATGTACAACTCTGTCCTCATAACTTCTGAGATTTAGACTCACAATGTTTTGGTATGTGCAAACTTAAACACACAATGAAAATGAATAACTCTCATGCCGATAATTGTTTATTTATAAATATGACCAAATGAAGTACAGGGACATAAATGGCCAATGTAAAAAAATTGCAAATGTCAGCCGAGACAAATACTGTTCTATGAAAAACGTCACCAACATTTAACTTTGACAGATGAATATAAAGAGAAAACAAATCACTAGTGATTTCAATCTGTATAGTCTAAACATTCCCCATGGATTTTCTTTTTGACCTCGTTTCAGTCATACACAAACAGAAGATGGAAGCATTTCACAGGAATTAAGTTGATGTCCAAATTTCTTCTAATCTAAGCATCATCAGGCTTGTCTGTTGGTGGTCCGCAAGGCTGCAACATCTTCTCCATTAGATTGAAGCGGACACGTGCCTTGCTCTCATTCTCAGCAATGGAGAAGTAGTTGAGCAGATCAAAATGTCCCATATAGGAGCAGTACGAGTCTCTGTGCTGGTTGACCAGCCATTCCCACTTGCTGGTGTCTGCGTGACCCGTTCCGATGTATTTTGACTGCAGATGCTCCAGTTGACTATGGATGTTGTACCGGTCAGTCATCCTCGCTTATTCAAAAGGTATCCGACGGTGTTGCAAACTGAATTGAAAAAAAGACAATACAAGGTTCATTATTCATGGAGCCGAAAACAGCGCGGCGACGACTACAATAGCATGCTCACATTAAGCTAGGCAGAATGGCAGCCTATCATTTGATGGACAGTTGTTGTAGCGTAACCTTTTAAAAACCTTCCCAACGTGGACATTTGCGTCCCAATATGTTATTAATATGAAATAATTACTTACTCAATAGAAAACGTTCAAATTGTAAACAAATCGCAGTGGCCAGAGTCAGGAACACCAAACCGGCAGCAAAAGACTTTTTAGCGGGTGCAACCTTCAAAGCTGACCGTGTCGAAGAAGCAAGCAGATATATATGTTCCGCACCTCGAAGCTGTTTCGTTCAAATCAAAGCAATTTAGCGATAAATGAAATCGATACATCTCTCTAAATTGATCTGATTCGATTTAATAAACCACAACGAAGCCTACGTTTTCATGTGCAGGCGCGCATACGCGTACGTAAGTAGGATACAAAGAAAATGAATTGTTGTTATTTGTGTATTCTATATATTTTATTTTTTTGTATTTAATATGTATTTTAGAACCTCATTATACTCCCAAAGAAGTGTCAGGCTACTTCGAGCCTTGTAAGTGGTTTTAAAAAAAGTGATTTATTTTTTACATGACTGATGCCTCCAAGCGCTAACGTATTAGCATTTTGGTAGAATCGGATAAAAACATCTAACTTGGCTTTGCGTCGTATGTGATTTATTTTGCTCTATATCAAACGTTCTAACTCGTTATCATACTAAACATATCCCAGAACCATTTTACACCGGAGTACCCCTTGAACACACTTTGGTAGTTGATGCTCCAAACAGTCACTGAATCGAGAACGCTCATGCAGTACCAATTAAACTATTGAAGAATGTATTTACCGAATATAACATGCACTGAATAATATCAATTTAGTTCAGCATAAAATTCGATAAATGTAGACGGGGAACAATATATTAAGTACACCTCAGCAGCATTTAACCAGGAGGTTAAAACCAGCAACCCTTCCGATGCTTGGCAATCTTACATACATACATTCCATTTAGAGAAAATACCTCATTGGGAGCAAATGTTTCATTAAGTAGTGCATTTAATTGGGAATAGTCATGCCTTAATGTTCTCATTAAGAGTAGTTACAGCTGGCCTGCTGAGGAAAGTATCCCTTTGGGCAACAGAATGAAAAGGCCAAGCTGGCTGGGCTGCACTGTGGGTTGAGTTGTTGTGGGTTGTATTAGAGTTGTATTAGAGTGGGGCTCATCACTTTTGGGGTAAATGCCCTGTGCTAAATGTTCACACATCTATTTAGTATACCCATCGCTCTGATGCGCTCTGCATGGCATCATCAAAAGGCGTTGTTCCGATCCTTGAAGAGAATGAGCCCACTCTTTCCATTCGTCAAACTGCCACAGAAGCTGCGTTCGTGATTGAACGTGGTAGGGGAGGAAATCAATGCCCTGTGGAGAACTCCACATGCTTGAGGTAGGAACCAGAATCTTAATGGAGCTAAATCACTGTCTCCACTGACTCGTACACAGTCACTTTTGTGGCCCTCTTAGCTCTCTCTGCCGGGGGACAGGATGGAGGGGGGTGCGCATTCACGCTTTTTTTGTGGTTTGATTGATCTCAGTCTCACTTGCGAGATGTTTTGGGTAAACATCTTCTAAATGACCCAATGTGAACTGAGATTATGAATCAGTTTGTTGAATCTAGATATCAAACCATTGTGACACATCATAATATCCAATTATGTATTATGGCAGTCGATCGATTACGATGATGACGTTGCTCCAAGTTGAATTAATGGACATTTATTGGGGTGTGTTGTGGCGGTGCATAGCCATGTGGCTGTGCAGGCCGATGCGGGATCCGCAGGTTTTGCCACAGGAGAGACAGAGGTATGTGGCACTGGAGGGTGTGCATGGCTCTGAGGGTGCGCTGGGTTTCAGCCCGGATGTTGGTGAAGTGGGCCTTCAGCGAGTTGGATTTGGAGTTGGAAAGGTGAGCTGCAAGGGCCTTGTGTTTTGCCTGAAGTAGGTTATGGATACCTGGTGCACTATTATCAAACCAGTCTTGGTGTCTCCGTCTGGT
>JAOTIX010097332.1:0-11432 GCA_027123715.1 Gaidropsarus macrophthalmus
GTAAGTAAGTAAGTAAGTAAGTAAGTAAGTAAGTAAGTAAGTAAGTAAGTAAGTAAGTAAGTAAGTAAGTAAGTAAAACTTTATTTGTATAGCGCCCTTCTCAGCACGAATGCTTTACAAAATAAAACAGTAAAATAAAAATAAGCGCATCAATAAAAAGAGAACATCATAACATGTATGCGTCATACGTGTATGAGGAGACATGATACCTGATCATGTCTATAAAGGTCCTGGCTCACTGGACCTGTGCCATTCAAAGGCAGATGCATTGTTTGCTCAGTGGCTCAGGCCCATGAGCAATCCAGAACAAACGGATGCAGTGCAAACTCCCTTCTCTCCACTGCGCCATCACAGCTCAGACGAGCTAGGTGTGCCAAGCTGAGAGTCGTAAATCATCTCTGTGAAGCAACATGCTAGCATATTTATAGGTTGGCAATCCTCTTAAGCTGAACCGGGCAGGTTGGTAGGGTTGGGAAATTACGTATACTACCCACGCCCCAGCGCCCCCAGAGGATAGCCCAACCTCGACAGTTTGAATGAGCGCCACCTCACCCCCCTCCCCCCTCCACATCTGTCCCAGACCCTCTCCAGAACCTTTGCTAAGGATACTGAGGACAGGTTCTGGATAGATATAGCTGTTTAACCATGAACAGGAAGTTGTTGAAGAAGAATGTATGGACAAAATCAATGCATTTCACTCGGAATATTAACGCAACCACTAGGGGGGGCGAATTGACCATTGTCTCGCGAGAGGCAAGCCCATAAGTTGCGCACCTGCATTTAGTTGTGGTCATTAGTTTGTTTTAATAATGGCCTCCCTGTTGCGGCCCGCAATAAGTTTTGGGCAACCGCAATGGCATGTCGGTCAGCCGTCCAACGTGTCCTTCTCATGGTAATCGTCATTATTTTACACAAATGAAACGCGTGTTTATTTGCTTGTTCTTGGCTATGGGACGTAGGCCGAATCTGTTTTCTTGTTTCACAGATAGGCTTTGCGTTGTCACCGGATTGTAGGCATATATTTAGCGGCCTATTGGTGTTCTACCCGTGGATAATTACCAGCTGTTCTAAGTGGTTGATGTTCAAAGCCCATTTGTTTGACTGGTTATACTGTGCTGCTGTGGTGTAGATGTAGCCTATAGGCCAAGGGCGTTGCCTAGGGCGTATTGTCGAGGTAGCCTAATCAAGGGACTGTTTTAATTAAACTTTGCATTAGTTGTCTTTTATTTACCAAACATTTTTTACTTTTAAAATACAATGCACTTAATAATTGTGTATTGAAACTTTAAGCCACATTGTCACTGTTCCCAATGGTTCTGTTGAGCTCTGAGAATCTGCGTGTTCCTCTCCTTCAAAGGTCAACCATGGACCCCAAGCTGCTGCTCTGTAAGATGCATAACTGAACCATGAAAAAGAAACTGCTGTAAGTCAGTTATTTTTGTAATGGGCTATACTTGTGCGTTAGGTTTAAATTTTTATTAAGTAGGCCAGTCTGTCACAAGTTGTTTGAGTGGGCAAAACATTCATGCTGGGAGATTTTGCTGTCCCTAGCCTACAGTTCTGTAGTGGTTCTCCTCACAAGATGCAACGTGCTTCGACTTTCATAATGTCGGGTGCTCAGCTGGAATGTTCTCCAAGATGGGGACGGCGATCTCCCACTGAGAAACTCTTGAGGGCAAGATGTGGTTTGCTTATCCTGGTAAACTAGAAGACAACCTAGGTCTTGCACCGGAGAACCACGGAGAGCTTCCCAATGTCCTTCTCCATGCTGCTTGAAGACCTGGAGATTGTTTCTGTCGCTCCAGCAGGAGGATAGCACAACTATAGTGAAACAAGCTCATGTCTTTTGAAGATGGTTCGTGCTCTAAGGAAACCATCTTCCATGTCCAGCTGCCCTCCTTAGTGACATTGCAGATCACTGAGAAATGTATGCTTCTCTGATATTGTAGTATGCCAAGTCTTGTCCACAGAATGCTATGCTTCAGTGTGACCTAGCAGGGGGCGGAGTATTCCTGCTGCTCAGGTGGGATGATGGAGGATCCTTCTCTTAATCCACTTCACCACTGGGTGCTCCTTCTGAACGGAACACCTTCTGCTCACTGCTTTCCCGAAGTCCCTTCTGTCATCTGGCCGAGCAGAGCTAACCATCCAGGAAATGACTGCTGCCAGGTCACCACTGCGGTTAAATGATGTGCATCATTTGAATCTCTTAAGCTGAAGGTATTATGGTGTGTGGGCACTGCAACGGTTTTGGAAGGAATCTTGATCCCCACACTTCAGCATCATCCACCCTTTGTCAGCAGGTACCTGGTTCGACCTGACGTAGAGTACTCGATGTGGATCAGTGTGGTCAGGGGTTTGACCTGACTCATTCTACCACATGGTTCATTGTGGTCAGGGGTTTGACCCGACGCATTCTACCACATGGGTCAGGGGTTCAACCTGACTCATGCTACCGCATGGTTCAATGTGGTCAGGCGTTTGACCTGACGCATGGACCACATGAGTCAATATGCTCAGGGGCTCAACCTGACACAGGTCCAGCCCCAGGTTGATTTGATTTGAGATGAGAGTGAATCTTCCATGAGGTGAGGGTTAATGTGATTCATTCGTCTCTTAAAGCATATTTTAATGCTTTAAAACCTTTCTCTGGTTGGGTACATAATGGGTCTCTTCTTTGTCCAGATGTATCTGGACCTGTTGACTCCAAGTCAAAGTGGGTGAAACGTTCCACATGGACACTTGAGCAATCCAGAATGGATCAAGATCTGGACCCATCTAATCGTTGGCTTCCATTCCATTGTATGCAACATTCCAGTGTATGCAACATTCCAGTGTATGCAACATTCGAGTGTATGCAACTGATGTCACGAAGACCTCCTGAACATTTGGTTTCTCCTGAGGGGGCACATCTACAGAACTGTAGACTTCAGATGGCAACTGCTCCCAGCATGCATTTCCGCTCAAACTGACCAGATCCCCATCAGTAGGACACTTGTGTTACAGATGAAAGAGTTCAGGAAAGTTGCGAAAAATTTAACGTTGTTGGGTGGGTTTACGGGTTTGGGTTCTGTTTACTTGCCAAGTACCAAGTCCCAACCGATCACCAAGTATTACTTGATCAGCTAGTACCCGACTATAGAACTGCAAGTTAAAATCTAGTCTTGTCTGCTGCCACACCTTGTTCTATACTGCCTAGCTGTGAGTTAAAGATAGGATGGAGGAGGCTTTTATAGGAACACTTTTTAAATTGCCCTAATCTTCCCGTCCCTGGTCCATTGGGGGCAACCAGGTGATGTATACTTGAAATGTTTATTTTTTGGTAGCAGTAGGGGGGTGACTCCAGTCCTTGGTGGCCTGAACCTTTCGATGACCAAGACCTCAACGGAACAGATGCTGGCAACCAGAGGGTAAACATTAGAGGTTCTAAAGTCCTGCTGTTTAAGTCTGGTGACTTGTTTTTGTAAAAACGTATTTTTCATTTGTGTGCAATATTGACAAAGCTGTGATCTGCTGAGTCCTATGAACTTATGTGAGCAATATAATAAATACAAATTGCTCAATATGTAAATTGGTAAACTGGGGTTTCCTTAATAAAGTGACATTTTTGTTACCGATTTTACAATGACACTTTAATGCAGAATATCTTGTTTTGGCCATATGTTGGCCCTTACTAATGCTGGTGGTTTCTCAACAGCTGTGGACTAAACTACTGCCGTGTTTGGTTCCAGGCCCGGATTCCGTGGTGGTGGTGAGCTGATGGAGGCGTGCTGAAAGGACCTGCTTGGAGAAGGATGATCCCCCCCCCACTCTAATGGCACTCGTGCTGAACCTGGTATGGAACGGAGTACTACTGTAGCCACCAACTATTATTCAACCTGTCACTACAGAAATCACTTCTAACTCACAATTTCCTGTCTACTCTACTCCCACGCTTTAAACGTATTGTTTATTTAACAAACTAAAGTAAATGTGTCTGCTTAATCATGTGTGATTTGTCATTAAAAGTAGGCCTATGCGTTTGCCGTGTTGTGGCTAGATGGAGTGGATGACCCACTAGGCTCTGATCAGAGGACTCTGGTGGGACTGCCAGCGTCTTGGAGGTACAACGCGACTGTGGCTCAACCTTTTTGGATTGCAAATGATTAGTTCTGAATGTCAGAGGAACTGCCTGTAGGAGGAGCCCTGCTTGACGTCAATGGCTACGGGTTTTAGTGTTGATGAATGATATGCTTAATTTTCCATTTTCCTGTAGAACAAATGAAGTTTGGTCCTTCTCGGCTATGGTTAAGTGTCCATTATTCTTTGAATTGGGAAATTCATTTTCTAATCATGGGAATTGTTGGGTCTCTGTAAATAACATTTATACAGAGTACAGTCTAGATCCTCTCTATATGGAAAGTGTCTTGAGATAACTTCTGTTATGATTTGGTGCTATATAAATAAAATTGAATTGAATTAATCTTTTACACTGCTGCCAGGACTTTGATTCAGAATTATTTTGGCTGGGTGTTCAAAGACCACCCAGGTTGCTTTCTTTAACTATTTTGTTCTGTAGGGTTTGAAAGTTCCCAATTTTAAAGTAAATCATAAGAACTTATTTGTTGCCCCCCGTAGAAAACGGCGCCAAGCCAATGTCACAATAAGCCCCAACCAGGGGCACTGAACGCGGAGTTTGGGACACTTAACTTCACGTAGTAACCCTTGCGGAAAGTGGGGGCACTGAACTACATGCAAGCCATATAAATATATACATTATATATGTATTTGTCTTTATCTGTATAATCTGCTGAACAATCTCTTACTAGTCTCTACTCGTCTCAATAGGCTCAGATGGGGCTTTGGTCAGTCTCCCCAATATGTCATGCAATGCATTGTGGGGGAAATGAGACTCAATCGCAAACTGCTGAAATGGTACCTACTTTTTCGTATAATATTACGTTTTGTGATGCCGAACATCAAATACAATGAATAAGTTTAAATGTTAATTACCAACAAGCAAATTTGCAAATAAAAAAAGTGCAATACGCACTCTAAGGGTTCTCCCTCTTCCCACAGTGGGAGGTTCTCAGCTGTGATGTAGAGAGTCAGGGTGTAGAGAGTCAGGGTTTAGAGTCAGGGTTTAGAGAGTCAGGGTTTAGAGAGTCAGGGTTTTTAGAGTCAGGGTTTAGAGAGTCAGGGTTTAGAGTCAGGGTTGGTCAAGCATTGGCTGGTTTCACCAAATGCTTTCCAAATGACTTGGGTGTTTGATGCAAAATGTTTACCGTGTTTACAAATTATAATGTGGAAATGCTTTTGGTTGTGTTTTTATGATCAAATAAATATCCTTGCCCATTGAATTCCTTGTTCAACATGTTTCATGTGGTTTGTATTTAATGCCCCAGGTCACTAAAGCACTCGCCTCAAAGAAAACTACAATGCATGTTACTATATTTATGATATACACATGCATAGTACCATCATAAACACACTCCCAGCTATGGCTGTCTGACCCAATCTATCTTGATCCAGCTCTAATTTGCTTTAAATTGGTTATAATTAATGGTGGGGGGTGGTGGGGTGCTCTGATTGGTTGTAGGTCTATCCAATTACACCCAGAGGGATTTCAGATGGGATTTTCAGATCAAAAGTGACAGATCCCAGTGTCAAAATACAATTTTGAAATTCAACCACCCTGGTTTTGCCAGTCTATTAAAATTGTGATGGTGACCTACAACAGTTTTTCTTGCAAAGCGTTTTATTCACAATGGCTGACTGATGGCTATTAATCTGCAGCAGCTTTAAAGGTTGATGAAGGTGATTTTGCCATTTGTTTAGTAGTACCATTTGTTTTTGTGTATGATCTCGGAGCATAGTCTGCCTACAGAGACGAGATTTCGGCCTAGAATCTATGATACAAACTTTCAAGGTTGTATCAGTGATTCTGCTGCCTTCCCCATAAGCAGGCCGTTTCTGACGGCCTGATTATGGGGCGGGCTGCTAGCGGATCGTGAGGAAAGATCAGATAAATGTCATGTTTCGGCCTAGAAGCACTGATACAACCTTTAATGTGGTACGTGTTAGTGCCGTATGGTCATGTTGTAACACTAAGCCACCAGCAGAGGGTGGGGATGTGCTGCAGCGACTGGTTAACTATTGATAAATTAAGTGTCAAAGTATATACAAGGTCAAGTCCCCATTGATCAAATTACAGACACAATTTGTAGTATGATGTAGTAACTATGATGTAGTAACTCTTGCATTGTGATTACCTTAGGCATTTTGCTTTACAGAGCAGGCCAAGTAAGTGAATGCAGATCTCAATAGTTTGACCAGAATTAATATCATTGTAACATACAGCAGAAGGATATAATATATTATATCCTTCTGCTGTATATCATGTAGTACACATGGCGTTTCAACAGTACATCTGGTTTAAAACCCCCTTTATAACCTCATACCAATTCTAACCGCAACAAGCTGCTATATCCCTTCAATGGACCTACTTAACTTAAAACTATTGACTAACTGATAAATCCATGTTTGCTAAAATTACCCAAACTAGCACTAACCATTTTCATAACCTTAACTCTAAAACTAACCATAGTACCACTCAATGATGGTAAGAACACTACCATTCCCTTTCTCTTCAGTTATTTTAGCTGATTACAAAAGGCCTTAATCTTCTTCTGGGTTATCTTCAAGGTGTCTTTAACAAGCCAGTGCACCCCAGCCCGCCACAGAGCCCTGGTGCTGTGGACGTGCCCCGCTATCTGCGTTATGTTGATACCAGATATGTCAACTAGTTCCACGAGTAAAAAAACACTTCCTGCTGTAAGGCTGACAGAAAGCAGGGCGACTGTGGGAGATATAAAACCACAGAGGCTTTTCATCTGTCACTGAGCACTGTGTGTGTGTGTGTGTGTGTGTGTGTGTGTGTGTGTGTGTGTGTGTGTGACTAAACGGAGGCAGAGACACACGGCACATCCGCCACGTCATGGGACAGTCGAGGAGGGGAAAAGGGGAAGACAAAAGCCATTTTTCCTCCGCTGTGATTCATTCCTCGTCCAGCCGCTCATTCATCTATCTATCCCACCCGGGCAGCGCTCCCACTTTCCCCTCTTCTACTTCTCCATCTGTTTTTCACTCCTTCCATCCTGTCTCCTATCAACTGGGAGCGCTCTCTCTCTCTCTTTCTCTCTCTCCATCTCTCCCTCGCCCTCTCTCTCCCTCTCGGTGTATATTCTCAAGTGTATTTATTTCAGTTCTGTTTAAATATCCTCTCTTCATACTTTGAAAACACACATGCACACACACAACTTTGAATATTCATTTCCGCGTGTCTCTAATGTGTTCCACCGGGGGCTTCCTGTGCCCCTCCCCTCCCCCGTTTCCCTGGAAACGACGGCCGTGTAGGAAGTGGTCACGGTCCTTGTTTCCGCGCCCTGGCTTGGTCCCCGCC
Source organism: Gaidropsarus macrophthalmus (assembly GCA_027123715.1). Classification (NCBI taxonomy): domain Eukaryota; kingdom Metazoa; phylum Chordata; class Actinopteri; order Gadiformes; family Gaidropsaridae; genus Gaidropsarus; species Gaidropsarus macrophthalmus. Next base: position 7,442 of record JAOTIX010097332.1, read on the forward strand.
TCGAGAGAGAGAGAGAGAGAGAGAGAGAGGACAGTGGAGGGGAGATGAAGAGACAGCCGCAGAGTGAGGGAGGGGGTCATGGAAGTGGGGTAGGGGAGGGAGCGAGGCGGCAGGGGGCTTCGTAGCTTACCAGCGCCTTACACGTTGCCGTTCGTTTAATATTACGGCCTCTGTGGCTCCGGTTACCGGAGCTGTTGTTTCAGGAGCCGGTTCCCAGACAATATCGAGTCTTTATAGAACGACCTGTCCAAGTCGGATCTCCTGCACAACCCCTGCTCATTACTCTTTTTCACAGTGTGAACCTTCAGAGAGTTTGTTCAACTCTTTTGACAGAAACAGGCCGCCAGCTGCCACGCAGGAAGTAGCAGGAATGTTTTCACCTAAATTAATAACAGCACGAGCCAAAAAACGCCTCTATATGTGTGTGTGTGTGTGTGTGTGTGTGTGTGTGTGTGTGTGTGTGTGTGTGCGTGTGTGTGTGTGGGGTGTGAATCTGTGTCTAGCTGTGCGTGCATGTGTGTATCTATTATCTGTGTGTGTGTGTCTGTGTGGAGCTGTTTGTATATGTGCGTGTGTGTATATATCTTTGTGTGTGTGTGTCTGCATGTTTGTGTGTGTGTATCTGGATGTGTGTGCAGAGCTGTTTGTGTATTTGCGTGTGTGTATACGGTATCTCTAAGTGTATGTATCTGAGTGTGTGTGTGTGTGTGTGTGTATATATATATCTCTGTGTATATATCTGTGTGTGTATATCTATCTGCGTCTGTGTGTATCTCTGTGTGTGTGTGTGTGTGTGTGTGTGTGTGTGTGTATATATCTCTGTATGTATCTGTGCGTGTATATATATATATCTCTGTGTCTGTGTGTGTGTGTGTGTATATCTCTGTGTATGTATCTGTGTGTGTGTGTGTGTATCTCTGTGTTTGTATCTGACAGTGTGTGTGTATATATCTTTGTGTATGTATCTGTGTGTGTGTGTGTGTATCTGTGTGTGTGTGTGTGTGTGTGTGTGTATCTCTGTGTATGTATCTGTGTGTGTGTATATCTCTGTGTACATATCTGAGTGTGTGTGTGTGTGTCTCTGCGGTGCTGCGCGGTGGGGAACGTTCTCCCGAGTCGGTGATCAGATTCACACACAGAGCCGCAAGAACCCGCGCCCCGGGGACGCATCACTTCACCGGAGCGTTTCAGAACCCGTCCAGAGGTCTCTCCGGTGGTCGGTACCAGACGGGAGGTTAAGGAGGGTTCTGCGGTGGGGCCAGGAGCTCCAGGAGCTCTGCTTTATGGATTAAGCCCTATGGGCGATTCCATCAAGCCTTTCGTCATACAGGGAGAAGAGGAAAAGATAAATGCCCCTGTTTTCATTCTACTGCCTCATTTTTCCCTGATATATATTTCTGCCTTGACTGCCACTTGAATGGCTCCTTTCTAATCTTTCCCTTCGCTTTGAGAACGGTTCCTCATGTTGAGTGCAGCATTACGTTTTAACGACCTGCTCCGAGTCGTCTCGCGGTCAAAGGTCATTCTCAGACTTGGTATCTCAGCCTGTATGTGTGTTGTTGTTGTGGTTCTTGTTTTCATCTGCGGTTGTTGTCGATGTCAGATGAGAGAACAGATGCTCTGAATATCCACACTTGGTTTTGTCATTGGCAGACAGACCTGCTTCGTATGAGTTGTGTTTTTAAAAACATGATGGTTGAAGGAATGCGTTGGCATGGAGACGGGGAGATGGATGACCGGACAGAGGCGATGATTTGAGACGTTGAGGACTGTGTGAATGTGGACCTGGATGCACTTGACTTTGGTCCATAATGCATTGAAACATGACTATGGCTGCATCAAGTCATAAACCAAATCCTAATCACATCGCATCGATTTCTATGATATCCTTGGCACTTCAATCGGAGCACTTGTATACTGAAGGTATCCTTGGTCAATAGCAGATAGTATGCTCAGAAGAGTGCTGGAAACTCATTTCTTGTGCGATTCTAACAGATCTACGTTCACGTGCTATTTTTTATGCCTTACGACAAAATGTACTTAAATGTAAACGTTGTGTATTGGCAGATTGGACTACGGCTAGCGGCTAAACGTTGTGAAAGCACTTGTTCTGAATCATCCAAAGGGACACTAGCTGAGCACCTGCAGCTTGTCGGGAGAGTGGTTTTTGCTGCCCAGTAGTGGAAGCGTAAAGCAGACGAGTCTTGTTTAGACATTACATTGTCTCTGATAGACAGTTTGATAAGCCCTCTGTGGTTATTTAGCATGTGGGGAGCTGTGAAACGCAATCCCTTTTATGACCTGATTCCCGGCCAATGCAGATGTTTGTAATGCCCGCACTAATGTTGCCGTTGATGGATTTCCACATTTCATCAGAGAGCGGGGAATGGGGGGTCAATGTCTCCCCCACCCCCACCCCCCACCCCACTCCTCCTCTCCCCCCGGTCACTTTCAACTGCAGCGTGAACGACTTCTTGGCCTTATCTGAGCATGTCACGCTGACCCGTGGCTACTTGGAGCGCGTTTGCGGAGATATATTTCTGTTTTATGGTACATCTTTCGGGTGGGCTTCCGTGCAAACTGTGGCAAACCCAATAACCCATGTGACTCATCCCCCCCACACTCCCTCGTACATTAACGCCCTCCTCTGAACGGCGACCGCCAACACGTTTGAACCGCGACTCCCATCCACCGTGTGCTGTGAAAAGGCTAAATGTGGTAGAGCGCTCATTCATGCTCATTCGGGGGCCCCTGGTGGAGGGCCCCGCGATGGAAGGAGGGTGGGGGGGGGGGGACCCTCCGCCCTCTTGGCCGCCTCCTTTGTTTTTCCTTTCCCTCTCTCGATGTCTGATGTCATCCTTCGCCCTGCGCAGATCCTGGCTCAGGAGAACCGAACCCCTGCCACCACCTCCGGAGAACCCGGGAGGGGGTGGGGGGGGTGGTTGTTTACCGCGGAACCTTCGCCGGGGGGGGTGGGGGCTGAAGGGACGGGCCCTCGTTCACATCCTTTCGTGACGAGAGGAAATGATACCGGAGGGAAGGGGATGGGGCGATGCAGAGTGTGTGTTATAAATCTGCTGTTTATGTTTGGAAGACCCACAATGCAGAGCAAGCGCAGCACCCGCTGATGCTACAGCAGCCGGGCGTACCAGCCAGTTTAATAAAGCTAGCAGTGCTGGATAACTCTTAACACTGGGTTCCACGCACCATCCATTATTAGGGTTGATCATCCATAATGACTGTCATTGTGTTTATGGATGGCCTCCACGTATCTATTGGCTGCTAGGGTATAGAGATGGAAACTGGTTTCTCTGTTGTTGAAAGATTACTTAGCATTGCTTAGCAAGTCTCACAACAAAATTAACTTCTCACAGTGTCCCGGCCCTCAAACTCACTCCAATGAGCCGGGATAATGAATGCATGTCTCTAATAACAAGGCATATATATATAAATAACAAAATCAATCACTGTCTTCATCACCTCTGTCTGTTCCCGCCCTCCCCCCTTGGAGTCCCATGCTGGGAGGAGCTGGGAATGGACTGGTAATTACAGGGGGAGGCAGAGGGGGTCTCTTCTGACCCTCTCCACCATGGCCCATGAGCTGTGCTCAAGGGGGTTTGAACCGCCGGACTCACTCATCACAGGGAAGACCTGTGAGAGAGTGGGTGGTTTGAGTAAACTGGGTGGGGAAGCAGGTGTCGACCACAACCTGGAGCAATGAGAAGACCGAAGGGGCAGTGGCGCCCTGTGAACTTCAGGCTCCTCCTTGGTTATTCAGGAGGAAACATGTTAATACTCACAACACCTTCAGTAAATAAACACCTGCCTCTGTTGTACGGGCAACAAGATGGCGGAGTCTTCATCTCACATCCTGTGCATCGAAATGTGGCCCGGTTTGTTAACACAGCTCCCCGGAAAGTTTTTTATTTATGACAAAGAAAGTTCATTTCGTGTTTGAGTCGAGATCTGTGCGACTCGGTGATAAATTAAA
>JAOTIX010097428.1:0-11406 GCA_027123715.1 Gaidropsarus macrophthalmus
CGCGGCGCTGCTGGGGCAGGGGGAGGAGGAGGAGGAGGAGACACTAGGAAGGCGAGAAATCCTTATTTTACAGCAACAGCTCTACCCCTTGTAGCCTCAGGGGTCCTGTGGACTCTGGGAGTACTACCACTACAGGAGCTGTAGTCTCCTGAATATCTGAGAGGAAATGCACATCCAGAGATGGACAGAAGAGCACAATAACACCAGGCCAGCCGCCCCCAGGGCTACCACCATGACCCCTGACCCTTGACCCCAGACGGGCCCCCGGGCGTCTCTCTGCTCTCTCTGGCTCCCCTGCTGGGGGGGGGGGGGGGTTGGAGGAAGTATTACATCAGTAAACACACTCATCAACAGATCAACCTCCTGCTGCAGCGGGGCGGGTGTTGCTGCGAACGCTGTGTCGAAACCACAGAGGAGAGGAGTGGAGAGAGAGAGAAGAGAGAGAGAGAGAGAGAGAGAGAGAGAGAGAGGGAGAGAGAGAGAGAGAGAGAGAGAGAGAGGGAGGCTTGAAGCCAAATTGAGCAGCAGCAGACAGGCCAGACTGACATTAAAACTGACAAAGAGAATGTTATGTTTGTCACTATCCTCAGAGTGAAACGTCTGTCGAGGATTGATTATATGGTTAGTGTATAAAAATAACGGACACCAAAATTGGACGCTAAAGTGGTGGCAGTCGCAGTGCTGGGAGTCGGGGAGTAAACAGCCAGCTCAGCAATTTTCAGTTCCACTCGGCATATTGTTTGCGCGGATGTATATGTACTGTATATCTAAATAAATATGAATGTGGGTAATTTGGACCTTGGAGAATTGAGAACATTTCAGTCACCCATCCCTTCTCGGTATCCTCACCCCGGTTCAGTTTGTGTTGATGTGCCAAATGTCAAAGAAGCAATAGATAACGGCCGGCTTATTGTGGTTTGAAAGGTGTGACGGGCACAGGCTTGGGACTCTAGAGAAACAGCAACGTCCGTGAGTCGCGGGCTGCTGGGACATGCAGCTTCGGTGACGATCACACCTTGAGGTGCGATCCCTCACTGCTAACGATGCTCCTGGTTCTGGAGAACGACTTTCTCAGTGACCAACAGTAGCTTATGCGCTACTGAGGAGGAGTCAAGCGCACAAAGCAAGTGTCGGTCGAAGTCAAGACTGAAACGTTTTGACTCGCGATGCCCTGCATGCCTTGAGGGGGAGGGTGCCGTCAGTTTGAGATAAACCCTGAGCAGACGCAGACACAGCAGGCCAGGTCAAGGTAGCTAGGGCTGGTGTGTCTCAAAGTGCTGAGCACCTGCCTGCAGGCTACCAGCAGAAGGCATGGGGGGGGGGTTAACACACAGAGACTTTGCAAAAGTGTTGCAAGGCTCACATGAAAGGGACTGTCTCCACTCTCTCTTTCCCTTTCTGTGTGCTTCAGGCTGCGTCTGCATGTGTTGGAAGGCCAGGTTAAGCCTCTCAATGGAACCTTTTCTTTATTTGAAATAAGTGATAACTTGGGGGAAGATAAAATCCATAGATATCTGTTGGAGGCCGAAAGAGGACAAAACTGGCGGGGAAATTAAAATAAAAGGATGCTATTTTGCCAATAGAGAAAGAGAAAGAGGAAGAAGTTCAACAAAGACGTACAAATCATGAAAGGAGAAGCTGAGTGTCTGAGGAGTGGCAAACGTTCTCCTTCATGATGGCAATCTGTGTTGCTAGCGGGGGTCTCCAGACCGCGATCGATGGATCTGTTAGCTGGGAGCCAAACTCAGGGCCGCTCAAGGACCCTCAAACCCTCACACCCTGCTAACGGGGCGCAGTGAGATCACATGAGAGTCGCATGTGAGGCACATTCACAGGAGGTCCCCCCCGACAGGACAGAACCCTCAGAGACCCCCCCTGGAGGTGAGCAGAGGAAACCAGGAGAGACAAAGGGCCGGCTCTGAGCGTTGCCATGGTAGACGAGCCCCGTACCAACATCCACAACTGACGCAACGCAAAGGGAGAGTCAACGGTTGGTTTCTTCAGACATCAGAACCTCCAAACCACAATAATCCAGTTCTGCCTGCTTGTTTTATTTTTTGGGGGGCTTTTTTTGGTGCAATTCATCTGTCGCCATAACTGTTAGTGTTACTAATCGATCATGTTATTAATCAAAGGCAGTGCTTGGTTTGGCGAGCGTCACTACGGTCATTATTCACCAGCGGCGTGAAAGCAGGCTCCCACGTCCCAGCCGGAAATAGCCATCACCGGGGAGCCGTAGTCGGCCATGTTGAATCTGATCCTAAGTGGGCACTCGCTTTCATCATCCCAGGATGTGAGAGTGGATGCTGAGTGGGGGGGGGGGGTCGTCTGAACTCCCCGATGGAGAAATCAGACGTACGTGAACAAGTCGTTTACACAGTTCATTAATATGGGAACATCGTCCAGCCAGATGATAAAAATCAGATTTTTATCATGAATAGGGAGAATTTGTGATCTGGGTTGTAAAGCCTCATTTTTAAAAGCCGCGTGTAATTCACGCAGTTAACAACACTCTCCTCATATCTGGCTCTACATCTCTCCTATCACATTTCAAGATTAATTCCCCCATAATGGCTTTATGACTTATTCTACGTGACGCTCCTCTGTACCCCGCCTCTCGCTGCACCTCATTATAGCTTGTTTGTCACAGCGGAGGACGGGCGACGAAACATCGCAGCCAGGGAGGCGTGGAGCCGTAATTACCATAATCACTCAGCGCTGCGGAGCGTCACACGGGGAGAAGAAGAACCAGAAAAGGAGAAGACGAAGAACAAGTAAGAGCAACCACTTCCAAAAAGAGGCTGGAGGTACGGATCACAATGGCCATATTGTAGAGGGAGAGAGAGAGAGAGAGAGAGAGAGAGACTTGATGACATGTTTAGATGTGGAGCTGGCACCGTGAGGTGGGAGGGATCTGTTCTCTCGCAGAGGGCTAGGCGCTCTACTCACCATGAGAGAGAGAGAGAGAGAGAGAGAGAGAGAGAGAGAGAGAGAGAGAGAGAGAGAGAGAGAGAAGCACGGGAGGAAGACTTTGAAGAGCAGCGCCATGTTTGGACACGGCACCGTCCCTGATGAGGCCGGTCACGGTCCGGAGGCGTTCGCAGGGCCAGGTAGTCCACGCCTCACCGGGGACGGAGGGGCCTGGGAAACACAAAGACGGGGCCCCCAGGCTCCGCGGCTTATAGATGTCAGATGTTCATTTTTTACGGCGCGGCCTTCGACGCAGAACGGAAAGGATGACCGAAGACGTTTGAGGAACGAGGGATATTGTAGGGACTTTTTTATTTTGAGAGGCTGGTCTTTAGGAAGGGGGCGGGGGGAGGGGGAATATTATCCATTGATTCCAAAAGCATTTTCATGATGTGAACATCTTTTATTCTTCTTGTTGTCCTTGTGCTGTCTCTGATTTATAATTGGAAGGGACCTCCCAATAGCAGAACTGCTGAGCTTCTACATCGGACCGCGGGCCAAGACCAACGTTTTGGAGCTGCATCCCACTTGCAGTCCCTCCCTTCCCCAAGGCCGGCGCCGTGGAGCCAGCAGCCCGTCCACTGGGCCAACTGTCAGAACTCAGACGCCCGTCCAAGCCCTTGAAGTTCTGCTGCAGACACCAGTGAAATAGACGTTTTATGAGCCTTAGTAAAATACCTGTCTCTGGACACCGGGCCCCAAGCGACACTGACACATACAAAACAGAAACTAATAACACTGCTCCCAAAAATAAAGTTTCTGTAAACCCAAACTCTCGGGCAGCTGGTATTTGTCCGAACATTAATACCGCTCTTGTCGTCTACACTTCCCGTTCTCACCAGCCACATTAGGTTGTCTTTTGTTGAGTGAAGAAGTGACGTATGTTTCTTTACATAAAGCACCAAATTCGTCTGTGCCCAGGGTACATGTGAAAAAGCTCTTTGTGCATGGGCTGAGAGAGGACTCGACCCTGGCTGTGTTTCCCTGGAAACCGGCAGGAGGTGAATGGAAGGACAGCCAACAAGGAGATCATCTTGGCTGGGGAAAGCTGCAGGTGAAGCCCATGCCATAGCTCAACTGAGACACAACACGCACACACCTACGCCGCTGGAAGCACACCGCTCCTGTCAGACGCTTGGACAGCGTCGACGGGACAGGACAGGAAAGCTGTCTTTGAGACACAACAGGAGCCCCTCCACCTTAACCCAACACTGAATGTCCTCATGCTTGTTTTAAATAGATATCAAGTGTTCGGCTCCGCGGCGGACAGGCCGAACCCAGGACGGGAAGCACCGCACGTCATTGACGTTCTTGTGTCAGTCATCCCGGTGGGTGAAGAAGGTCAAACTATTCTATTTCCATCAGACTCGGGAGTCAGTGGTCGTTCGCTCCGTAAGTGGATTGAACCGGGAGGCAGGTGATTGAGAGTGGCTTAAGTTGTTTCCCTAGCAACAGGCGAGGAAATACACTCCTACCCAATCTCGGCCAATCGACTGCAGGGTTTGGTTTCATCTAATCAGTCTGTCTGATACCTTTTATACAGATAGACAAATCAAAGAGAAGTGCTCACAATCAAAACAGACTACATCAACACCTGACAACTGCAGTGGTTTTGAGACGGGACGTACACGCAGTCGCACACACACACACACACTCACACTCACACACGCATACACACACGCGCACACACACACACACACACACACACACACACACAGGGTCATGCACGGACACCCAACTTATTCTCCAGCGCTATTACGTTCAATCGAGATCGCTCATGAATCCCCAGCCGCACAACACCACCACCAGACATTATCTGGCAGTTTATTATGTTCTGTAACACTGTTTTCTGAAGAAATAAATGATGCATCACAAACCAGTCTAAAACGGTTTCTTCTCTTGACTTGTGTGAAGACATTTCCAGAGACCGTCGTTTGCAATTTCCAGGAGATGAATTTGAACCCTTATAGGATGTGAGTAATGGATTTACCCAAGTGCGTTCGTAAAGCCAATAAATTCAGTTATTTACTGTAATAACAGCCCTCTTCCAAACCGTCTTACCTCAAGTATGCATGTTCCCGCGGGCGTGTTCTCCTTGATGGAAACGTTGTAGAAGCTTCTCCCGAACACAGGCTCGTTGTCGTTCACGTCTTGGAGGATGATGTTCACCACGGCGGTGGAGGTCAGTGGTGGTCTCCCTCCGTCCGTGGCCACCACCGTCACGCTGGGCTCGGGGTCCTTCTCGTAATCCAGCTGGGACAGGGTGGTGATGATGCCGGTCTCGGCGTCGATGCTGAACCAGTCCCACTGGGTCTGCCGGTCCCGTAGGAGGCTGTAGGTCACGTCCCCGTTAGGTCCCTGGTCCTTATCCCTGGCGGTCACCTGCAGCACAAAGCTCCCAGGAAACGCCACCTCTGGGATCGCCTGCCTGTAGACTGGCTGGTCGAACAGCGGAGGGTTGTCGTTGACGTCCACCACCTGAATGATGAAGGAGGACTCGGCGCGGAGAGGCGGGGTGCCAGAGTCGGTGGCCATCACTCTCAGCTCATACATGTCCCTCTCCTCCCGGTCCAGGATCTGGTCCACGCAGATCAGGTAGATGATATTGTCCTTGGTGGTCAGGGCGAACTTCCCGTCACCGCCCTCCAGGGACACGTTGACGTTGGCGTACTCGCCGTAGTCCGGGTCGGTCACTGAGATCCTGGCCACGTACTGGCCTGGCTGGGCCCCCTCGGAGATGCGCGGGGACCCGTCCTCGCTGAGGAAGATGATGGTCATGGTGGGCTGGTTGTCATTGTAGTCGCGGACGTGAATGGTGACGAACGCGTTGGTGACCTCCGGTTGGCTGGCGTTGTCCTGGGCCTGGACAACCAGCTCGTGGACTCTCCGCATCTCAAAGTCAAGGGGCTGGTTGAGAGTGATCATGCCCGAGCGAGGGTCGATAACGAAGTAGCGGTCCGGGTCACTCTGGCGCCGGTTGATCTCGTACAGCACCAGCCCGTTGTCCCCCTCATCCGCGTCGGTGGCGAAGACCTGCAGGATGTTGCTCTCTGGGGGCAGGCTCTCCGATATGATGGCGTGGTAGCGGCTCTGGTTAAACACAGGAGCGTTGTCGTTGATGTCCTGCACTGAGATGTCGAGAGTCATCTGGTCAGTTCTCTTTGGGGAGCCACCGTCAAACGCCTCCAGGGATAAGGTGTAGGTGGACCTCTTCTCTCTGTCAAGGACGGCGTTGACCACCAGGTCGATGTAGAGGACCTTGTTGCTGCCTCTTCTGGTCTCAAGGGTGAACGCCTGGCCGATGTTCCCGTCCTTGATGAGGTATCCCTGCGTCGTCAGCTGGTCCCGGTCAGCGTCCACCGCCGGATCCAGCGGGAACTTAGTGCCGATGGCGGTCTGCTCGGGAATCGTGAAGGTGGCGTGCTTTTTGGGGAACACCGGGCCGTGGTCGTTGATGTCGTTCACCTTAATGGTCACCTCCACCGTCACGCCGGTCATGGTGACCGCGATGAAGTTGTAGCGGTCCCTCAGCTCCCGGTCCAGGACCTTGGCCGTCTTAATGATGCCCGTGCTCTCGTCGATGTCCAGGTCGGTGCCCACGCCGGTGCCCTCGTGGTCCGAGATGAAGTAGAGCGACGCTGTGGTGCCCGCGGGCAGCCCAGTGCTGATGTCACCCACGATGGTGCCCGCTGGCTGCTCCTCGTCCAGCTGGAGCTCCAGGGTTCCCAGAACTAGAGGGGAGTGGAGCGTGAGCAGCTCCAGAGCCATGTACGCCACCAGCAGCAGCATCCTGTTCCAGCGGGGGCCACGGTGCACCGGGTCCATGATAGACTTCCCCAAACCCTTGGCCACTGTGTTCACACTGGCTCCTTCGTTTTGAACCTAAAGAAACACAAACGAGAAGAAAAGAGTGGAGTAAATTATAAACCCCACAACAACAGACCAACTGAGGGACCGTGTTTTATTTCTGTGTTCGATACGGTGAGTTATGGTATGTTAAAGCTTTTAAATATGCTAAAGCTTTTTCCACATGTTGCCGTCCTCGCCAACCGCGGTGCGCCTAGCCCACCTTGAGAATCACATTTTCCAGCGTCTCTTTCACCTAGCGCCTCAACACCCTGTTCTCTGGGCATGCAAGCTCCCTCTAACTTGACCAACATCAGCACCACATGTTACTGTGGAGGAGCCGTCTGCACAGCCCCACACTTCAACTGTGATTACAGTGATAAAGGTTTCAACTTTCCTGTGTCCCTCGGCGGTGAGCTGCTGATGGAACGGCGCGACGCGGGTGGAATAATGATTAAGGACTTCTAGAACTTAGACCCGTATATTTCCTGCAGCAAGGGGACGGCAGCCTTTGAGGCATTGATTCCTAACCCAGGATGCATTTCAATCAACCCACTCAAGAGCAGGCAGAGGCTTGAGTGTCAGACAAACATGTATGTATGTTAAGCAGATCTAAAAACAGGGGAGTGTTTGGGTTACAAGGCTGAAACAATAGACATTGCTTTGGTCTGGCAATGGAAACAATCCAATGGCACACAATCTGTAATTTAGCATTGGAGGACATGTGGAGCAATGTGGGACTTGTTAGCCAGGATTGTCATGATCTGCCAACTCATCCACAACCACAGTGAGTCTGGCACCAGAGACACTTTGGTGTCTAATTCATTAGAACAGCGGACCTGATTCCATTTGTGTGTGGTCGTGTTGGGGGAAAATCAGATCAGAGGTAATGAGTAGACAATACAACCACAGTAGTTAGCTCAAAGCCTTGATATGCCTGGACGGAAACTACAAATAAAGATTCCCCAATTAGACTTTCAATACTCAGAGATTTGGGGTAATTCATACTGAAGCATCCAAAAGGGCATGTTATTATTTCCATATTACTTGTCTTAATATGACTCTCCTTAAGGGTGTCCTGGTGGTTCACAGGGGGAACTTACAAAGAAGCACAGAAGACGTCTGGAAGCTGTGTCTACAGTATTTATTTAGGGTGAAGGTGACGGTATCTCTACGGTGGTCCTGTTCCCATCCACGTACATTGTTGGGTGGAGTGGCGTTTGGAGGGGTGGAGGTGGTATGTGTGTTGAGGGTTGGTGGAGGAGGTTTCTCTCCAGGGTGAAGGTGGTCAAATTCCCCCGGCGGGGCTGGTGACGCGGTGTGAGGCGACGTTAGAGAGCAGAGAGCGAGCGTAGCGGGGCTCCATGCTGTCTACCTCCCTCTCCCTGGCTCGGCAGCATTGTAATTGAGGGCCGCTGGCCGGTGGCCACGGGCCGACGTGGCTTCCAGAGCTAATTCCAGTCTGCCAGGGCTCTGTGGAACCGCAACACTGAAGATGCTAACTTTACCAGTCGCTGCTTGGCTCGGATTCCGCCGACGGAGGGGGATTCGTCTTCTCTACTTAAACGCTGATGCTGAGATGCGATTGACATTTGCAGCTTAACCGATGTTGATTGGAAACGTCGCCTCTCTCTCTCTCTCTCTCTCTCTCTCTCTCTCTCTCTCTCTCTCTCTCTCTCTCTCTCTCTCGCCCTCTACATTTGAATACATCAGCTGCTGTACTCCTGTTTCACTGCAGTGCGATCTGCTCTCCCCCGTTCTGAACACATGCACATATGCACATCGTGATGCGATGCTGCTTTCAGAGTCGGGGAAGGCAGAAACGACGGGTTTTGCTCTTGGTGAAATGCTGGGAATGTACTTTCAGTGGGTCTTTTTTATTTTTGAGGGGAACAAAGGCTACGCTCTCAAGGCCGGACTCTTTGTTCGAATGCCACAAGTGAAGTTAGGAGCGGGCTGGTGGGGGGGGGGAGCAGCCCAGGGGCTAATGGATGTAGCAGAGCCTTCAGGCTAATTACTCCATGCCAGGTTAGCCGGGAGGACGACGAGAGAGAAAACGCACATGCACACAGACGCACGCGCATACGCACGCGTGCGTAGTCACAGATTCTGCACACATGCACAGGTAGCTCTGCACTCACACACATATGCTCACGCGCATGCAAACACATGCATGCATCAATGGATGAACACAGAGAGAGGAGAGAAAATTAGGTAAAAATCTAATGTTTTTTGGTGTGTTTTATTCAGTGCAGTGTGGATTAAATAATCACAGCCACAGTACACAGTTGATTAGACATTTTTCTAAGACTGTTTGACTGCAACTAGAAGAACAGCTGAAGTAAATTCTTTCACTGTGTACAAACTCTGAGACGATGCTGGGAGAAAAGGCTCAGTTGGGTTTGGGGTTATTTATTGGCTGTTGTCAGGACCCAAGTCTTTGTTCCCTCCATTTATAACCGCTTCATGATGAGGGAAGACTGCAGAGTCCGGATAACCGAATTACGATGACGTAAAACTACGTGGAGGACGAGCACCGGCCCACCAATCAGCTGGCTGCGTGCGCAGAGCGTCTCAGCGCCGGTCTGTTTACACTGGGAGCATGTCCTCCCGTCCGCCATGAGTCACGGCGAGCGGGAAGAGCGCAGGCCCAGCACAACTCAACCTGGGAACAGCCAGGGATATTATTATGGAATGCTTTCAAGTCCGTCCTCTGCGCTGCTCGCATCCATTCAGGAAACGCTTGGCTAAGACAAAGTGGAAAGCCTCAAATGAAAGTGAGTTCCTTAAAACAATAAGGGGGTTATTTTTAGGCACCATCTCATTGAGAGAGTTGCGGAGGTGAAACTTTGTGCAAATGTGGTAGTTAGCAGGAATCTAAAGACGTTGACCTAGTTTCCAGGAAACCTCCTGAACTTGATGGAGAGAGAGAGAGAGAGAGAGAGAGAGAGAGAGAGAGAGAGAGAGAGAGAGAGAGAGAGAGAGAGAGAGAGAGAGCTTGCAGGATTTACATACAGAATGAATCCAGTGTTTGAATTCAGCTCAAGATCATCCAGCATTCTTTGAGGGAATTACTGGTTCCTGCGCTGAGCTCCCTGGCAGAACACCACCAGGATACTAGCTGCTGACTTGCAGCTGACCAACTAGTCTTTGCCTTGTTTTACATATTGAAGTGTTAAGTGTCAACTCTCATCTCTTATTCTGTGGCTCTGTGTTATACAGTCAGCCGCATGCTAATTGTACGCAATAAGTTGCCGTGCTGCACATTGTTATATTTTATACAAACATACTTTCTGCCTAACATTTTCTTTAACAGAACGTTCCTCTGTTTGTCGACACACTACACACTAAAACAAAGACCTGATGCTGGTTTCTGTTAGCCAGAACATCCGTCTCAACAGCAGCGCTGCCAAGATGGTCCTTACGCACGATGCTTTGAGCGACAAGTCGAAGGTTTATAGAAGTTATTATTATTATCTGTTGACGAGAGAGGTTCAAATGCAGCACAGATAGGAGGATTCGATGCATGAGGCTCTCTAAACCGTATCAAAACAGAACTTGGCAGGCAACACACCACCACTCCTGATGAGCGTTCAGATCAACACCATGTCAATAAAACGCTTTGCTTTCACAGCGCTGCGGACTAACGACCTGAGGGACCCGCCACCACTATCAGAGTTTATACAAAGAAAAATATCAGACCCTCCAAACGCTGCACTCTACCTCGGTCCAATATCAATTCCAGAGCCTGGTTTGATAAATATGATCATAGAGCCTGAAAATGGCTTCACATTCCTCGTCCTGATTCCAGTCTACTCCGGTATGCCCCCCTGGGAGCCCGCAGTGCTGTCTCTTGGAGAGGGGAGGTCAGGCGTCGAGTCACAGGGTCAATGATGGAAACAGCTGAACAACGACGCCCCAACCAGACCGGGGCTACTACACGATCCAGGGATCAGCAGAGAGATGGTGCTATCTGTACGCACAACTTTGGAAAGGGTGAACTTTAGGTAATAGGTGAGACATGGGTACGTTTAGGTTTTACGTTTAAGAGGCTTTAATTCAGGTATTAGCTTGGGGAGGGTTCAGTGAGAGATGTGTAACTTTACGTACTTTGACGATGAGGTAATAGGGGCGTTTTCAGCAGTTTAGTTTCTATCAAGCAAGAGATTGTGAGGCAGTTAAGGAAGGAGGGGCGGGGGAAGGGTCAGAGGCAACGCATGTGTGAATTTGTGCCACCGCACAATACGCCGCCATTCTGTCCGCATGCATGAAGACGTCTCTGAGGCACCGTGTGGACGTGCAGAGCATCCAGAGGAAGCCGTCGCAGAGAGCCCTCGTGTGCGGCACTCTCCGCCAGCCTGTCGGAGGAGACGGCCTGATGCTCCTGGTTTCCATGGCGAGCGGGTGAAGTGGTGAGCGGGACTATATAGGAGGATGCTCAGGGGTCAGCCGGTCCCCAGGGAGGAACAACCAGCAGCAGAGATCACACGGATCAGCAGCTAGGCTTGTGATGTTCACACGCACACACACACACACACACACACACACACACACACACACACACACACACACACACACACACACACACAC
>JAOTIX010097438.1:0-11404 GCA_027123715.1 Gaidropsarus macrophthalmus
AGCATAGCAACAGTAACACCGTATGCTGTTACTGCCTACAGCATAGCAACAGTAACACCGTATGCTGTTACTGCCTACAGCATAGCAACAGTAACACTGTATACTGTTAATGCCTACAGCATAGCAACAGTAACACTGTATACTGTTAATGCCTACAGCATGTAACACCGTATGCTGTTACTGCAAAGCGTCTGTCTACTCACACTGAACACTGCCTTCCTACAGGCCTATATTAAGCTGGGGAAGTTCAACGAGGCCATCAGCGACTGTGAATGGGCCCTGAAGGTGAGCTGTGCTTTGGAAACAGCAGGTCGCTCGGCTGATACCTCATTTTTCATGGTGTCATCTCAAGCCTGAGTTTCTGTAAGCCCGGGTGCTCAGAGGTCCAGAGGTATGGTGCCGGAGTGATCTTATAATGGGTGTTGGGTTTTGCAGGAATGTTGTTATTACTGCATTGCTCTCAAATAGGAGCTTTTCAGGTTGAAAAAAAAAAATGTTGATTATTTTCTGTTTAGGTTGAGGAAATAGTGCTTTTCAAGTACATCCTAATTTGGTATTAGTTCATGCTGTGTGTCATTGCCTCTGGATGCTAAAGATCTCAGTTGAACATCCAAGTACCCCGTGTGCTGTGATCTACAGTGTCCATAAAGCACTTGTTGTTTTTTTCGTGTCACACAACATAATCATTCATTCAACAGTCACAAGCAGCACTTCACAAGCAGCGCAAAATCTCAAATGTTTCCCTTGAACTTCATAATTTGTGGAATGGAATGCTCAACAGTACTGAACCACATAACCGGCCAGATGTAAATGAAGTAGAATATTAGAATATAGAGAGTGGTGGTGGGGGAAGAGGGAGGGGAGTAGGGTGGGATGGGAAAGAGGTATTATTGCTTATATCTGTTATTCAATGTACATGGTTAAATCTCTGGCAATAAAACAATAATGAGAAAAAAAGAATATTACAATATGTGACTTTTGTAGAATATTTGTAACCTGGAACGATTTCTCCTGCTGCCTCCCGTCTTACCAGTGCAATGAGAGATGCATCAAAGCTTACGTACACATGGGCAAAGCAAATGTTGGCCTGCGCAATTATAAAGAGGTGAGTGTAATCAGCTCTCATTCAAACTCATAACTTCGCACACCCCAGTTTATCTTTTGACAAAGTGCAATCTCTGTATGTATACCAATATGTGTCAGAATCACTACGGGTACATTTACCTGAGCTCTACTTCTGATAGCCAGCTTTTTTAAACCTTATGTGGTAAATCTTGGCGAAGCAATTTCACTTTTTTGGCAAACTTCTACCTGGCAAACAATGATTTAAATGTAAATATTGCTGAATGCACGGGTTGACCCTAGCATGGTATTAAATAGGATCTGGTCACTTCTTTGTGCTGAGAGAGTACATATTGCTGAGGCCACAGTCCTATTGATTTCAATGGCCCTGGAAGACATTGGAGGAGCACAATACCCTATCGTATTACGAGGGTTAGGTAACAAACATTTATTTTTTTCGCAGGCAAGATACTGCTTTGAAAAAATTGCCGAAATTGAACCTGGGAGGGACAAAATGGCGAAAGGTAAGGTTAAAATTTACCAATAAAATGCACAGCAGTACGTCAGATAAGACAGTTAATGTAAAATAAACATACTGTTTGTTATTTCCTCGCTCCTTAGGTTTTAATAAGTTTGACAAACTTATTATTGCAAAACATTTTTTTTATAATAAGATGACCAAAAAGTATTCCTCTCTGCAACAAGCTTCGTTATTATTCTTTAATGGTTTCACATTGACAAAAATTCCAATTATGATTATCCTTTTTTTTGTCAGATGACCAAACCGTAGAGGAGACCTCTTACTTTTTCTTCCCTTTCAAACCTTTTATCTATTATCACATCCCTTAAATGGACACAATGATAGGGACATTTTGGATGACAAGGAGGATTGTGTTCAATATCAATTGTGAAAGAAAGTACTTCTGAGGGTTTTTGGCAGTTCAGTTTGGATTTGAGTCAATTTATGAAAGGTATATCATCCTATATTATGGACTATATTATTATTCCTTTGGCATTTGTCAGCAAGTATTATGAACACATTTTTGAGTTACATTGCAATGGTCACACTGTGATGGAACTTTGAAGCTGATGTAAGGGGAGAAGGGAAGAGGAAAGAGAAACTTGGTGAAGACCGCTGTATCGGAGGCCTGCTCTACCAAGTAGAGGTGGACCGCTCCTCCAGCTGTGGTATAATATTATTTTACATCTTTCTTTCATCTTCCTCCCTTCAGATTACCTGGCTCTGGTCGAATGCGAGGAGGAACGAGAAAGGCAGGAATTAAGTGCTAGAGAGGAGTTGGACAGAGGCGGACAGAGGGCCTCCATAGTGCCTCAGCTGCTGGAGAAACTGTCCAGGCCCAACCAGAGCCCCCTATACTACTGTGGAGGGCTGGAGCGTCTGTCACAAGCCATTACCGATTGTGAGTGCGCTATGGGGACCTCCTCTCCAATCCTTCTTTCCTCTCCACCTCCCTTGTGGTACGATCACCTCCTCAAATGGATGCCAGTGGGTCCTCATCTTCTAAGGCCTACGGAGTCATATTGATGGCCGACCGAGAGTGAGAGAGGGCCCCTATTAGGCCCGAAGAGAGAAAGGGCGCAAAACCATCAGCAAGGCACGCCGCATTGCGAATGCGTATGTCCTTTCTTGTTTGCGTGTGATTGGCCGAGGGAGACTTTCCGACACTCGGTGGTAGGGTGGAAAGGTGAAACAAAAGCAAAAGTAAATGTCATTGTTTGTTGTGGGTAATGGTCAACCTAGAAAAACAGAGGGGGATCAGAGGACTTATTGATCTCCCTTCATGGTCCATTTGCTCGTCTCAGTGAGAACATTTTCCGATAGTGCTTGTAGAGCTGGAGTCGAAAGGCAAATACTGTGCCCTACTTGGGTGAACCAACAGAAGTGAACCGTGAACAGCACGGTGAACACCACAGAAGTTATTGAAAAAAAAAAAGGTCTATACCCATTTTCAGTATCATAGGTAAATAAGTCAACTGTTAAATAGACTAAATGTCTTAATACTACTGGTGGGCTTCTTAGGGTGGCGGGTATAGAGCGATGCCTGATCTCATCTAATTTGTGTCCATAGCAGCCTGTTTTTATGGGAGTTGCATACAGTTCTTGCTCACTGCTGGAGCTGGATTTCTGAAAGTGTTGTTGCAATAAGTCACTAAAATGATTGCAAAAATGGGATCCAAGTTGAAAAATCCCAATGTTTTCATTTAAATCAATCACAGAGATGTGTGATGCGTTAAAAAAAGGTTATGTTTTAAAGTTGTAGTTTAAAGGGCACTCTTGCACATGAAGACACCAAGCCCAGCGGCGCTGTGAGCAGCTCTCACAAAGCACCCGCCTTGTTGTTCCATAAAGTCTGTCAGTAAGCCGTTCTGTACACTCGCTGTTGAGCTGTGTCTCGATGCTCGGGCTCTCTGCACTTGAAACGACCCCGGTGAATCATTGTATTCTACATTAGCAAGACAGACCTTGACCTGGAATCTCAAATGTGGAGTAGGCCAGGTGGTTTTTGTCTGTGTGTGGGGGGGTTCCGTGCATTTAGCCTCTCACGGCACTGCAATAATGCGGTTATGGCGAAAGTCTGGGGAATTTTCACAAATGAGGAAATAGCCTCGATTGCAGGAACTGCACGTGCACATGCTTTCAGTTGGCATTGGGTTTTTTTGAGTGCTGGGAAATGTGACACAGCACGCATCTTTCAGTTTCCACATAAATGTGTTCGCATCCCAAAGTCTTCTTTCTTTTTGTACCCCGGCATTCTCTATAAAGAATAAAGAATAATAATAAGAAGAAAGAGTAAGGCTCAAGGGAGAGGAGGAATGGTAATGCCAGCACTGACTTGACAGATTTCTACCCCTCAAAGCCCGTCCCTGTCTCTTCCCAGCTGTCCACTGTGCTCAAGCACTCTGTGCTCTTTTGGAGAGCACAGATAGTGGACGTCCCTAAAAACACTTTTTGCAATCAATGTGCATCAGTCAGTATGGAGTTATTTCACAACATAGCAATGCATCCTCATACATGTTCATTATGACTAAACCAAAGTGCTGGGTCACAATTGCATACCTTTGTGGATGGCAGACCCAGGCGCTAAATGCTCTTTGGTAGAATCACTACGAGGCAGTCTGTTTGACAAAGGACTGGTAAAGGCTGTTTCGGGGAAGCCAGCAGACATGGTTACAATCGATTGGACACCCAGACCTCTATTGTCCTTTACAATGTATCCATTGACCGAACTACAACCATGCCCACAACAAAAACCGCTGTCAGGAAGACTTGTAGGTTGTGTGCCCTGCAGACCTGTCCACTGAGGATTCCAGAACCCTCTGTGTTCATGACATCATCATGAGTGTTCCTTTCCAACAGGTACTGGCCAGACTCTCTTCAGGCTGAATAATGGATTCGTTGTCGTCAACAGCAATGACACAGTCCGGAGGTAAGAGGCAGGGGGAGGTAAGAGGTTGGGGTGGACGACAGCTCTCAATGTTGGTCGACGGATGCCCACGGAGCTGAAGGGTTTTCAACTCTATAAAGGCGGGGTATTTATTTTCTTCTGGGCTTTTGTCCGTGTATCTTCCTGCTAGTGGCTTTTGATGAGTTTTCAACACCAACGACAATAGAGGAGACTCGTGTTAATGTCTTTTTTTCGTCCCTGAAACCCCAAAAGTTCCACAACAAATGGGGGTGGTGGGGGGTGGGGGGGATATATATCTCCCCTATGTCCGATTAAGGCCAGGGTAGTGTCGCCTGTCTCTTGATCCCCACGTTCCTGACATCATTCAAGCCCCCCCCACACATGGAGTGTCGAAGAAAATCGTCCGATCAGTTTGCGTGGAGGAATTGGAAGTGTCAAGCCTGATGCAAGGGCCGACGTGGATTAATGGAGTGAGAGGGGAACCCATCCCACTGAGACGTCCAGGAGGCGGTGTGTGGAGTAAAGGGCCACACCGCCACCCCCCCTCCCGACACACTCAGGGGGCGCCCTCCCCGCTGGAAATGGCTCAGTCCTTTTATAATCCTCCTTGCAGCCTCCTTGCCTTCTGATCTCCACCCAGGGTGCCCTGTATGATCCCCCCCCCCACCGTGCACGCTTTATAATTGGTTCGTGCACTGATGACCCACCTTTGGGAGATCTATTTGGGATAGTGTCACAGTGGTGTTTGCCATATTTTTGGTCAGTGTCATTGTGGTTGGTGTATATTTGCTTTAATCTACGTGTTTTGTCTCTGTCCCATTCCCGTGCATTGCTGTCATCTCTGCCGGTTTCATTTGTGCCCTGCGTTCTTTTGCTCTTATCTGCACGTTAGTCTCAGCTCTCTGCTCACTCTGGCCATCGTTCTAATCCCTGTGTGCTCTGCTCACCGCCGACACGGCCTTCATGGGGCGTTTACGGTTTTTAATTGCATTTGCAGCCGGCCACCTTTTCCACTGAGCCCCTTCACCGACGATGCCCCCCTGTAATTCCTCCACAGTGGCCTGTCGGACGAGTGGAGAGCGCCCTGGGCCCCGGAGCTGCACGCGGCGCTGCTCAGACTGTGGCACGTGATCTGCCGTGGCAACGGTTGGTGGACTTAGATGTCATATATTTAACCCGCCACCACCTCCCCCGTTCTTCCGGTGCGAGGGACGGCGCGTTCTCTTCACTCTCAGGTGGGCTGGATGATGGAGGGTGAGACCCTTGAAGGGGCCGCACAAGCTTAATTACGCCATTGTGCTATTATGCAGCTCACCTCCCCTGTGATTAAGTCCTCTCGGTTCCCCCTGAGCTGCGCGAGGCGTGGGCGTGCGGGCTCAAGGGGGGGGGGGCGTGTCACGCATGAGAACCCCCCCCCCCCCCCCCCGTCACCCGCCAACGCTTAATGCGTGAAATATGCGTGTCGCTTTTGCGGATAGTTCAGTAAATCAGTATTGCCTCGATTAAAAAATGTATGAACTCGCTGCACTTTTTGTGCATGTGTGTGTTCTAACGTGCAAAGGCGCGGGGTTAAGTGTTACCAGTAGCTCCGGACAGCATAGAGGTAGGGTAGGCAGCAGGGAGGAGTAACCTCCAGTACTTTTATTGTAATAGGGAAATAAACAAAAAAAATAAAAAATAAAAAATAAATAAATATATATATATATAAAATAATCAAATACTCGTAGTAGAGCAGAGGAACACGCGCACTTCGCACTTCTTCACTCGACGTTCTCTCACATAACCAAACGAAAGAGAGGCACTACATGCTGTAGACCCGACTGTCACAGTGTGTGTGGGCATATATTTTGGTGTGTGTGCATGTGTGTGTCCGACAGATGTGTGCCGAACGTGTGCCGTTGCTGCTCACTTATAGAATAGCACGGGGGCTTTGTGTGTGTCTGTTCTATCCATGCGCACGTCCCATCGCTCTCCGTGTGTCAATGCGCTTCAGATGAGAACCAGAGGATGCTGATGGCGTGCCCCGTCTTCAGGCAGGCCGTCGTGGGCCTCCTGGCGTCGGAGCGCGGGGCATTGTGCCGAGAGACGCTGTCCCTGCTGTGCTTATACTCAGAGACCCGGCGCAGCAGAAGCATGGCCATCAACCACCTGAATGTGCAGATGTAAGAGATTGCACCTGGTTTTCAACAGCACACAGAACAGATCAATACGACCACTTCAATAAAAATGTATTGCTGCGGCGCCTCACCCTGGCACACAATATGATAATAAAAATGAACTTGATTCAACTCCATCTCTGCTGGGCCCAGATAATCGTGAGAATGTGTTCGCATTTTGAACTGTTGGTTGAGGTTATACAGTTGGCTTCCTCTGTTATATTGGCAATTGCGTTTTTTCTCCATACATATGAATGTTTCTCTCGGTGGCATTGATTTACAGGTTGATGAAGAGTCTGATGCAGTGCATCGCGACCTCAGCGGATCAGCAGGAGGTCAGAGCTCTGGCTGCTCTGGAGAACTTTGCGTCTGAAAACAAGTACGACACAGCTTTTCAGTTTTCACATTCATATTTGAAAACTCAGGTTTAAAAACGTGTTTAGATACATTTGACTCACAGCGCTATTAAACATGGAAGCACCGATGTAGCGTTAAATTAACCAAAGACCAAATGGTTTTGACAATATAATGGTCTAATGGGTCAAGAATCTGAGTATTATTGAATTACTTCTCCACAGGTTTTGTATGCAGCTACAGGATACGCTTACTGAGACTGTGTTAGTCCCTTTCGCCACAATACTGGTGAGACATTTGCATGGGAATTGAAACGTTATATATGCAAATGCTACATGAAACTGAATTACGTGGAACCTTTTTCACATTTTGACACAGACGGGCCTGTGTGTGTGTGTGTGTGTGTGTGTGTGTGTGTGTGTGTGTGTGTGTGTGTGTGTATGTGTGTGTATATGTGTGCGCGTGCATGCATGCTTGCATACATGCTTTCATGCATCATATTTTAGAGATCCGTCAATTTGACCAATCAGCATGTCCTTCCATCTTTGATCTCGTCGATGGGCTTGCTGGTCCGGGATGATGTCATCCGTCATGCGATGGCTCACTCAGCGGAATGTTGGGAGGGATTCGTGGTCGCCATGGTGAGTATAGAGAGCGTCGCCAAGAACCCTTATTCTGAGTTGTGTATGTGACTGTGGTGTACGCTCAGAGACCGGACCCTATCACCATGAAGGAATAAAATAAAGGGATCACACTTCAACAGGATTTTAAATGTCAGCCAATCAATTCAGCATTAGAGGATTAGGGCCATATAGCATTATTACACCTGCATGTCTTTACTGTTACCGTCTTTGCTGTATATTATAGATGTACATTTTTTGTTAACATTTGAGTGGCTTTTGTGGTGGCCGTACAGAAACAGTGCAGCAGCAGCAGGGAGTACAGAGACAACCTTTACCCTCTGCTTGGGCTGATCTGCAACGTTTCCACCGCCGTCACCCCACCCGGCCTCCAGGTAGGACACACGCTGCGTGGGTCGGAATGGTACGACACCCTGCAGCTTCAGTGTAGCGCCCCGGCCATGATTTATGGATACAATATAATATGCTGACTATTTCAGGGGAGAGAGAAATCTCTAAAGAGAAAAATTGTCAATACCTGCCCTTGCTCGTAGTGCAGTGTGTGTAAAAGTGTATAAAAGCAGTCGAGTGAACTTCAAGCGTCTTCAAAGTTCTGCTCGAGGGTTTGTGCCTTGAGGAGATGAAAGACCAGCGCGGCCGCACCGCCTTACATGTACCTGTGTTTGTGTGTCTGCTCACTGGACTCTCTCCTCTTGTGCTGCTGGCAGGACCACGGCGTTCCTCTGTGCACGATGTGTCTGGCTCTGCTGAGCGATGGCCACGGAGGAGTCATCACGGTGAGCGATGGGTTCGTTCTTCTTCCACTTCTCCTTCTCCTTCCTCAATCAGGGAACCCTGTTCGCCAACGGCGGTGCATGCTTCTTACCCTGATGGATATTCAAAAACTCCCCCGAAAACAAACAAACCGACCGGAAAATAAACATGTTTCTGACAACGCAAGACAACACGACCGTTCGTCATGGCTAATTGGACGTTACGAATATGCCGTTGTCAGGTGCGCCGGCGACGCCCGCCCGGACCCACCGCAGCAATATAACACCCGCTCGCTCGAGTGTCCCGCACGAACGCCCCCTCCCCCCCCCTCCCGCCATTGTTCGGAGCAGCCGTCTCTGTGTTTGTCTGTTGTTGTTTCTCTGTGTCATCATCATGGTTGATTAGACTCCCGGCTCCCGGAGCTAGCGTGTGTGCTAATGAGTATCATGCTAGTGTATTCGTTGCCCTCTATGCTAATGAGTATTATCAGTGCATGCATCTGTCCCTCTCCACTCCCTCTCCCCCTCCCCCGTTTGTCCTTCCCTCAGTTTATGGACTTTATTACTCATTGGACATTGTTCCCCTTTGGACTAATTCCCTCTGTGAATATTAACCTCGTCTTCCCGTCCCCACACCATTTGGTCCTTTTGGGCTCTGCTCGTTAACGCGCTCTGCTCGTTAACCCGTTCCAGGTGTCACTATGGTGGGCGTGGCCCACTCAGATCCCAGGTGGACGGGACACTGAGGCGCTCCCCCGCCGATGCACCTCTTATATCGTCCTTCTGTGAACTGATTCGATTTTTCTTATCGAATCAGTTCATCTGTATTCCCTGCAGAGGATAAATTCTTTATCGGACTCCATAGTTTAGGAGTTTAGGCGGCAGTGTGACTGGTGGCCGGGGAACCGTACCTGGTGTGTTTATTTTGAAAAGGATGCCGCCAAGCCTTAAATTGAACTCAATTTAAATCTGCACGCTCTGCTTATTCCTGGCCCATCTGTTCTCAGCGAAAAGCTCCTCAGTACGCCCGGGCCTATCCACAATTTATAAAGCTGACTACTCTCCAAACTAGGGGAGGAATTGTTGTAGTGGCTATGTGTGTGTGTGTGTGTGTGTGTGTGTGTGTGTGTGTGTGTGTCCGTGTGTGTGTACGTGCGTGTGTATGCGTGCTTGTGTGTCCCTGTGTGTGTCTATCCGTGTGTGTGTGTGTGTGTGCGTGTGTATGCGTGCGTGTGTGTCATTGTGTGTGTGTCTGTCCGTGTGTGTGTGCGTGCGTGTGTGCCTGTGTGTGCGTGTGTGTGTGTGTGTGTGTGTGCGTGTGTGTGCGTGTGTGTGTGTGTGTGTGCGTGTGTGTGCGTGTGTGTGTGCCTGTGTGTGCGTGTGTGTGTGTGTGTGTGGTGGTGGTGGGGAGGCTATGCCTAACAGGACAGGATTAAAATGGAGGTTATTAAGTCGGGACGGCTGGAGAAAGTAAGGGAGGTGGAGCTCCTCTGTTTACACTCCCACCGCCCTCCCACCCCCCCCATTCTCACTTCATCGCTCACTTCCGCTGCTGCAGTCTTTCATGTGACGTTCAATCTGCTGTGGCATTTAGTATCGCTTCATGATCTCTCCTCCACCCGAGGAATGGTCCCGGGCCGACTGCTATCGCTCTCCTGATGGCCACACGGGTCTCTCAGAAGAGCCCTTCATCCCCCATCCCTCCTCCGCCTCTCCACCCCCGTTAACCCCTGACCTCCAGTCTCCCTCTGCGCAGACACCATCTCGCCTTCTCACAAAGACGCTGTTTGTTCATCTCTCACCCGGCCCTCAGGCTGCCCCTTCACACCCACGTCTTTGCCCTTGCAAAGCTTTTTTGTTTTTATTTTGTAGGTGGAATCTTTAGCTCTGTCTCACTCTCTCTCTCTCTCTCTCTCTCTCTCTCTCTCTCTCTCTCTCTCTCTCTCTCTCTCTCCCTCTCTTTCCCTCTCTCCCTCTCTCTCTCTTTCATTTAAGCCCCAATCACAGACTGATGGGGAGGACACAGGTCTCAGAGATAACACCCAGAGGCCTCTGTTCTCCCCATCAGTTTGTTTTCCTTCTGTCTCACAGAGAGCCACCGGTGTCCTCAGCCACGTCCTCCCACAATGCAGTGCTGCTGTCCAGCTGGCCGTCAGCAGGGGCGTGGTCACTACCCTGCGCAAGCTCCTGAAGGTGCGTGCGGCCGCCATTATCGTCGTCGCCAACGAAGGCTTTGTCGTTGTCATCGTTATCAGCATCATCTTAGCAGCATCCGATGACTTATTATGTCCAGCTGTTTGCCCCAGAAAGGACAAAAACATGCACTGTTGTTGCTGCCTGAACAATATGTGGGTTGTTCAGGACCCAAAGGGTTCCGCGCACAGATTCAAGCCCCTCCTCCTCCGCACATCTCCGCCAACTATTGGCTCATCACTGCCACGAGCGCTTTGAATGGCTGCCGCTTTCATCATGGAAACAAACGGTTTCTTTTGCTTTGCGAAACGACTGAAGATACATGAGGAAATGCATGATTAGTGTGCTTGAGGAAATGTGGTTGAGCTCAAGAATAGTTATTTTTATTAGAATATGTATTTTGCATTGATGGTTGGTTGTCCTTCATAACTTTATCTGATCTTATCTTATGAAAATTTTTAATTTCCTTTAGTCATGTTGTTGTATCCATACATTTATCTCTATACTCTCTTCCAAAATATATAATCCAGGGAGCAGGACCAGCCAGCACTAAGTATGCCATCAGGACCCTGACGGTGTGCACGGCCGCCAGCGTCCCGGCCCGAGAGGAGCTGCTGAAGGCTGATAAACGTGAGCAGTGATTGACAAGCGGGTTTAACAAGTCCAAGCTGCTTCATTAAGCCAGGAAAGAGGTGTGCTGCCTGGCCTGGTATTCAGACGCTAAGATACTGTATGTGTGTGTGTGTGTGTGTGTGGGGGGGGGGGGGGGGGGGGGGGGGGGGCATGCCGGTCCATGGTGGTTGTGTTTGGGTTGGTAA